>CCAG010017947.1:0-16707 GCA_001077435.1 Glossina morsitans morsitans | reverse complement strand
GCTTATTTGACTTATATGGTTAAGTTCGTTTATTCGTTTGACAATTTCTTCCGTTTCTTTTGCACTTGTTTTTATAACCATCGCCGAAGGATGAGGGATATATTCATCTTTTCAAAGCATTTGCAACATCCACAAGGAAGCTCCAGAAATCCCATAAAGTATATATGTTTTTAATCAGTTTTAAATTCTAAAGCGGTTTAAGCATGTCTATCCGTCTGTGAGATGTTCGCGATAAACAAACCCCTGGTGGCAAAAATCAAATTGTCGACTTCAAATTCGGCAGAAACATTGGAAATTCTCGCATGCAAGTTACTATAGAAATCGAAACAAATCGATTCAAGGGCACGGCCGCAGTGTAATATAATTTGAGGTCATTTCTGTTTTTAAAAATAAAGCTAATTTCGTTTTTTGCTCGTTATTTATAAACTACAACAGATGTAGCAACAAAAAGTTGCATGCCTATTCTATGGGTGATCCTGTAGCGCGTGTATGAAACTGAAAAAAATTGGCCACGCCTACAAGGAATTGTAAGAGATTTTTTCACTTTTTCGATATATCTTACTTATTACTCATAAAATGAACAAGATGGAATGCTGAAAACTATTTCGATATATAATTTGTATAAAAATGTGTTAAATCTAATATACGTACGGCGGACCCTCAACGTAGAGAGTTCGTTTTTTTTTAGCAGTGTAACGAAATCGGTATCAAGTAAAAGGACGTGGCGAGTATAATGCGACAAGTGTCAGGCGTGTTGATTCTAAATTAAGCATAGCGAACATTATAACCGTTTACGAAGGGTAACGACGATGGATATAAAAGATTCGGTCGCGGCCGAATATAATTTTCTTATTTATTTTGGTTTGGGTCCTCCGACTTTTTTGGCCATGCTTCCCTTAATTTCTTGATTTTTCTTGACTTTCTTTTCTTTTACTAGATATTTCGTTGAGTTTTTAAAGAAAACAACAAAGAGACAGGAATCAAGATGCATTTAAGACCACATAATAAAAAGCTAAAAGTTCTTCTCAATGTATACAGTGTTGTCACACCACTACACCTTCAATAAACTCTTCAAATAAGTATCGGTTAATAGGTATTGTTTTTTTTTTTTTTTTTTTTTTTTTTTTTTTTTTTTTTTTTTTTTTTTTTCAGCCCGCTGATATGTAGAAATTTGAAAGTCTCTTTTGCTTAACTTAATATTTAGTCGTACATGTACGAAAATTATATTTGACAATGAATACATCCATGCAATGAATACATATGCATATGCTGAAATATATACCTTTCTAAAATAAAATTAGTTAATTAAAAAAGAGTTTTTATGATCTTCTCCGAATGAGAGATTTTACTACGTTTGTTCTTCCGGTTGGAACACCAAAAAATAAAAAAAAATGCATTTAATCATGATGCGCCCGTATGTCCGTCTGCCTGTTTGTCATATGTTGCTAAAATGTCGACGGCCGACGCGTATGTATTCCTAGTTGACTGGCATCGATTTCAGAATTTGAAAGTGGGTAACTTAAAATTCATTATAGATGTCGATCTGAAAGTTGATAATATGTTTACGAAGTTCATCTAAAATTGCAAGGAACATGGGGACGAGAAAAGTAGACAAACAGACGGACAGATACATGCTTAGAAGCAAGAATCAGAATCACCTTTTGAATCGATCACAAGTATTTCTCAGAGACTATTAGCACACCGGTAGAAAAATCGTACGATTCGATCAAACTGGAACGCCCATATTTAATAAAATATATCATAGTTAAAATTTATAGGCTTAATACGCAAAATCTATCAAAAGAAGTTAAAATATATTTATGTGAAAGGAGATGGCATCCAAAAATTCGAAGCAAGCCGAATGTAATTTCTCTCTGGTTTTTGGTAGGCCTTTACGTTAAGTTTAGTATCTGCTCGTATGGCGTAAACAAGTTCTGCAAATCTTGAGATTGAGAGTAAAAGTGAGAAATGCGTGTTCACTTTGAATTTGGTCGCGTAGCAGTACTGCGTATTCCGTAAGCCACTCTTGGATTGTACCAGTTATTATATTTTACCAGTCTCTTGCAGTTGCTGAGCGCGTTAAGCCGTTGCGGACGTTGTTTGTTGGTTTCGTTTGGTTTAATTGAAGTGAAAGCTGCTGCTTAACTCTTCGTTCATTTACTTCACAAACTTATTGTGTTTTTTGGTACAAAAAAGAATAAAAAAATTTAAATGGAATAAAGCAGAAATACTAAACTCATTCTACATCCCCATCTATATACTTTTTAAGTTAACCTATAAAGTAAAACAAAACTTGAAAATTGGTGTAAGTAAGTACGACATGCATTGTGACTATTGTGCATATGTGTGCATTTAGAGATAATTTAGCGGTCAACGGATATATTTGATTATCCCGAAGAAGAGTTGTACTAATGCACGCTTCTAGTAGATGTGTTTTCAATCACTTAATGAATAAAATCGAGAAAGGCGCAAAAACTGTTGAGTGAATTTTCCTTATCCTCTACCTGAATGCATAACACAATTGCCGATGTATCCGCTAGTTATTAAATGCATGAACGCATTCAAGCATCAGGGTTTTTGTCCTAAACTCATCGTATAACTCTTTTGAATTTCTATCTCCATTGTGCTGTACTCTTGTGACATGTTCATGCCTCATGTAAAGTTGCAGATACCAACACACATTTCAATTGCCATATGCATGCATACTTTATGAAATATCTAACGTATATTCGTCGAATGACAAAATCATTTAACGTGAAAATGCTTTTTGCAGTAAAGTGTCCTAAGTAATGCTTGGCTTTTAATTAAAATGTAAAAGTGAGCATTAAAAGTACTTTGGCTTTCTTTCCTTGTATGATCAGCAAATCTCCAAACATCGTGGGACTGTTGAAACGAAAATCTGCAAACATGAAATCTGTAGTCAGTGGAAGTTACGGTTCAACTCAATTATTTACTATAATGAATAGTTAAATATGTGAGAGGATAGGTGGGAAATTGCCGACCTACCGAGTCTACGGTAGATCCACATGTTATTAAACAAATCGATGCAAAGTCGTTTCCTGAAATGCTTTGCAACTATAACGCTTTTCGACAAAGATCGGTGGAAATTATTATTGCGACGTAATAAACATATGTAAAAAAATGTTGGATGGAATGAAACTATTTTGTGAAGCTTCTAATGAGTGAAGCATTGTGTAGCAATAGGTTCTAATTATAACACTTGTACTAGTAGGTACAGGGTGTATTAAGTTTATGCGGACATACGTAGCATGTAGAACGGCTTCAGAAAATAATTCTGAATCTATCTAAGCTTGTCTGTCCGTCTGTGCTTCAAGCTACTATTCGCATTTTTTTAGATGTTTTCATGATATTTGGGACGCTGAAGTGTTTTGGCCCAAGGCCGAACGCTATTGAAAAATAGTCCAAATCGGACCACATTTTCGACTACTTGCCATATAGTTTTACTTTGATACATCATTGCAAGAATTGAATTTTTAGTAATTCCTCTCAGTTGGCGTGAAAACTTTGAATCGGATGTGGCAATTCTTTGAACCCCTTGCTTTCCAACGGGGACCGAATCTTCATATGGTAGAATGGCCTAACTTTTTAAAACTCCTGACGAAATTTAGTTTATAGTAATGGTACGACGTAGGTCCATAAATTGCAAAATTTACGCAACATTGACGTTTCGATACCCTTCGATATGAGGGCTTTCATGAAGATTGCGCATTTACATAAAACTAATTTACAATTGTTGATGTACTATTAATTTAGCGGAGTGGCGTAGGGCATCTAATGATCGGCCTTATCCGACTATCTCATTCTTGCTTGTATTTATTATTTCATAATGAAATCTGATCCAAAATATTAACGTGACAATTAAGTGTACTGTAGTAAATTTGGACCACATAGGTCTAGTCTTGCGATTCCCTTTCGTACAGAGGTTTCTATGCGACGTTAGTCTTTGTATGACAAGAAGGTAAAATTTTTCTTGAATCGTAGAGAGGAGAAATGATGTGACGTTTATTCCAAAGTTAGCCTTGGTCGCCTCTTGCTTTATTTCGCTCTATTATCAACCCAAAATTGATCTATTGTACCGCTTTTTTTGGGGCTCCAATCATTGTTTTTGGCCTTTCGATATCATTGAAGATCGCCCTTAAGTTACCAAACTATTCTGGCGCAATATCCAATGAAAAAAATAATTCCGTGAGAAAAAGTTTATGGAGTAAGTTTAAGTTGGGCAAGAAAGAAGTTGTTGGTTTTTAATTTTTTTATTTATGGTAAAGGCTTTTATAGATTAGACTATTGAGCAATGCTTTCCGCAATGGGCATTAGACTTATTAAAGACTTTCTTCTTTTTTGTTTTGTGTAACAAAGACATATGTTTACACAATGTGTGTATGTTTATGCATGTGTGCATAGGTAAACATCGGGTAAATTGACTAAGCAATTGGTTTTTGCTTCTCTTTGGTTTTCTTTTCTTTTTTGATTAAGACAAACTATAAATATAAAAATAATTAAGAAAATATTCACACACGACGATTCCAAAACGAATTTGTTTAAAATTGTACAACAAAACTTAAAAGCAATGATAATGAATTTTTACATGTTTTAAAACTTTCACTGATGACAACTAAGAAGTCGTCTTTCAGCTTAATCCGAATTACAATTGCCGGTTGTGGATGTAACCGATATATTTCTATTTCATTCATTAATTGACGTGAACAAAATTCTTAAAGTTAATCGCATATGAAATAAAAAAAAACGCATTCCTCTACATATTCTATATGCTTAATAGAAGGGACTTATAGGCCTTCAGAGGAAATCATAATAAATCGCATATATGTCCATATATGTATGCTATATGAGAGCGCTTCAATAGGTGGTATCAGTTTAAACTTCCCGGCATTTTTGGGCTGTCAAATTTGACAAGTAAGACCTAGGAAGTTTTCAAGTCCATTCGCTGTGCTCGAAATACATTCGTAGAATTATGATTTTTGGAACAATTTTTCATTTTTTTTTTTATCTGAATATCTAAATAAGCGAAATAATCCCATCTCGGACACTGAAGACAAGGAAGAGATTGTCTAACGACCTATTTAACTACAATACGCGATAATTCGCGTTGCGGATTGGCATTGCGATTTTCGTGTTGGCGGCATAGTCAGAGATATGATAATTTTTGCATACACTAAATGAATGCATGAATGCCCGAATGATGTTTAATGACCTTCTTAACCTATAAGTTATGCCATCCGTGTGGTAAGTAACACGGCCTATGAAACAATAGCTTCATTGTGTGATTGATTTAAAGTAAGGCTTCTTGCTGAAAGAGTTGAGAATTTTGAGAATTATGGAGATAATGCAAATGTAATTTAAATTTTATTAAAAATCTTATGCATTGTATCACCATTCGGCCTCAAGGTCAAATGTTTGCTCACAAACTTTGAGAAATTTAAAAGTTTTACTCGTTTTGAGAGGAACTGCTCAAACTGGAAGCGTCGGACGCAAATGCAATATCGAGTTAAGCACATTTCGTTTTCTTGCCAGTAGAGTGCAATGGGGCAAACAACGAAAGTGAGGCGTGAAATACACACATGAAAAATAATAATAAAAATTGCACTATTTTCTATGAAGTGTAGATGAACGTGCAGAGGTGCATGTGCATGCGATTTTCATTATTGTTATATAAATTCCAGAGTTTAATGACTTTTCTTTGATTTCATTGCTACTGTGGCACCTAGTGATTTACTAAACTGTTACTCCTAATAAAGTTTAGCAATTGAGAGATAAGTCGTAGAGTCGTGAAAATAATTTAAATTCTTCTAAGGGCATTTATGATGCGATTCTTGTTCGTTACAATTTCGTTTAATTATTAAACTATGCTCTAGACCAGATATGGGCAACATGAGCTTACTAGGAAGTCTTCATGTGTCCAAAAATATTCCCAAAAACAATACAACAGACAGTTGTCGCTGCGTCTGGTCGGTCACGTTTAAAGTTTCAAATAGCAGTGCTGCAAATGAATTGTATTTGCGCTCACTATCGGCTCAGCTGTGTAGCTATCAAATGTGACATATGTTAAAGTCTCTGTTTTCGTTTTATTGGCCCATAAAGTAGACACTTTAAAATGAAGGAAAATTGACAAAGAGTGCTGCATTTTGATGATAAATGGACGTTGTGCTGACCCCCGCCGTGATACGAAGCTTAAAATCGGCTTGTTGATGAAAAAAGTTACCCACCCCTTCTCTACAATTTACCGCCTTTTTTTAAGAAGCCCACATTATTTTTAATATTTTATCTATAAACAGAATGTCAGGCGTGAAATTCGTAGAAGAGATTTGCTGAAAAAAAGCAAAACTCTCGAAATATTGGTTGAAAATGCGGTTTAAAAATTTGTCAGTCCATCAGAAAATTTGGTGCAGAGACTTTGGCTCAGCTTATAAACACACTTCAAATTAGTAAAAATCTTTGCGATTTTAATGCAATCTCTAGGACGAGGGTACGTGTCCTAGATAATTAGGTTCGGTTCTTTAATGCGACCAGTAACACAAGGGATATCCACTATTCATATAATACGACGACGGAAAGAAAACTCTACCGCGCGACCAAAATAAACTTTACCGCACTGAGACTTGAGGGGATTTTTAGCTACTTTGCTACTTGCGTGGAGTTGAAATATAGTAAATAAAAAAAAAAAAATAAAACCGAATCAACCGACGTGTCGCTATTACCCAAAAAATGTATTTCCTTCGTTGCCTTTTGAGTATGGTTAGGTTAATTATATTAATTAATTAACTCGTGGCTTGTAATATATGGAATTGTATTTGTTTGTCAAAAGTGCCACGATATTTGTTTCGTTACACTTATATAATAATACGCTTCCATACTAGGTTTTCTTCGCAAAACTGCATTTGTTAAGAAGCAACAAACGCTACGAAAAGCAAAGATAGGTTTAGTGACCCTATACTTGTTAAAAGTTTTTTTTTCAAAAGTCATATAATTTTTCGATTTTGTTTTATTCCAATTTGTTAATTTTAGACAAAAACGTGAATAGAAATATACATCACTGTTGATAGAAACAATATACATAGTAAATATCGGCGAACTGCCAAAAAATGGATTTTTTTGTCTTCACATCAAATCTCAAGGACCTACAATGCTTTTAAAAGTATACATACATATGTATGTATATACGCATATATATATATATCTATGTATAATATGTATATGCATATCCACTCTTTCAATTGGCTTAAGGAAAGAACGCGACATGAATATAATAGATTTTGTCATAAAAGCTCGAAGAAGCAATCGAAAATTCTTTTGATTTTACTTTTGTTCAAAATTCTTCTTCGGCATTATTAATGTAAAAGATGGACCTTCAAAAATATGTTAGAAAAACAAGTAAAGACATTATAGTACTAAGCGGCCTACCATTAAACACCTTACAAATTTTCGTTTAATACGACTTTCCAAACTAAGGCTTTACAGGGAGAGTGTTCGAAAAAGTAGTCCGACCTGAATTATTTTCAATAGTGTTCGTCCTGAGACGAAGACAAGACAGACAGACAGATAGACAAATTTAAATCGGTATAGTATAGGAGGGATGCCGGGCAACAAGTGCATATCAAGTATAGTAGTGTATATTAAATCTATAAATGTACATTAAGTGTAAGGTATAAAAATTCAAAGGGTAACTGATGAAAATAATAGATAACACTACTATCTACATTACTTTCATGTTAATTCTAATGTTATTTCACCACTATATCCAAGCAACATTCGCAAAATTGAGAACAAAACGTTTGCAAGAATTCGTCTTGATCCGATGGATCCTTAAGAAACCTACCTTTCTCCAATTTGCAATAACGGGTAAAATGCTCCTATTAAGCGTATGGTTTGTGAATGCAAGAAAGCCGAAAATTCACGTTCGCAACAACTAACACTAACTGTGGCCATCTTGAAAGTACCTGAAGAACATAGAAACTTCATTAAAATGACTAGACTAAAATCTAGGTAGACATATAGTGTACCTTCTTAAAAAATAGCCCAAGTTACTAATATAATATGATTTTAGTCCTACAATTAGAAAAGCAAAATGTTTTCGTATCAGTCATGTAATTTCCGTAGATATCTCCCATTTTCTTAATCAAATCACTCGGCATGTGTTATGCCGTTACCGTCTAAACACTCGCTATACCTATCCACCTATGGCGAAATAGAACTGAAACTTGAATTCGCAAATATCACCGATTTGATAGTCGCGACTTTTGTCCAGAAAAAATGTAAATGTAAATTTAAATCAAAATGAATTTCAGATATAAAACATGAATCAATTATTCACGTGATGACCACAGCTTGAATAAAAATGACTGGAACCAATGGCATTGGAGCTCAAATGTTACTTCGAATGGTTTTGCTTATTTTAGCTGTGCTCGGCTACGTGCCTTGGTGTTGGGGTCATGGGAGACTCATTGAACCGCCAAGTCGCTCGTCAGCTTGGCGTTATGGCTTTAATACTCCGCCAGATTACAATGACCACGAGCTATATTGTGGCGGTTTCACACGCCAATGGAAGCGGAACGATGGAAAATGCGGGGAATGTGGTGATGCCTGGGATATGCCAAGACCGAGGCCACATGAATACGGTGGGCAATGGGGACAAGGCGTTGTAGTACGTCGTTATTTCCCTGCATCCGAAATAACAATTCGCGTGGAGTTGACAGCAAGTCATATGGGGTAAATAAAACATTTTACTTTGAATAATTTCACTGCCTTCAAATGCTCTGAATGCCTTTGTTCCCTATCGAACGAATTTATTCGAAATAATAAAAATTATTTTGTAGTTACTTTGAATTTCGTATATGCCCGGATCCGAATGCTAAGCAAGAATGCTTAGATCGCAATTTGTTGACAATTACAAGCGGAGCTCCAGCTCAACATTCGCCAGGTGATATGAAAACACGGTTTTACCCACGAAACGGAAGTCGAATTTACGAAATGAAAGCTTTATTGCCCGGTAAGGGGCGCTAAAGAGTGAAACATCTAAAGACGATTTCATATCAAACTCTTTTTGTAGATATGAAATGCAGTCAATGCGTTCTCCAATGGAGATATGTGGCCGGGAATAATTGGGGTATGTGTCCAGATGGAAATGGAGCCGTGGGTTGTGGTCCTCAAGAAGAATTTCGTTCGTGTTCTGATATTGCTTTGAGCGAGCACGTTTCTATACCCAAACGTCCTCTACGCCCCACGATTCGTACAACGGTACGACCTAAAGATCCATTAACAAATGATACGATAACCCCGGAAGAAAAACCTCAAGCATCCGAAAGTTTCAACTACGCAGCGTTATTGCTCGTTCTGTTGATTGTGTTCTTAGTTTTATGTTCCTTTGTGATATGGTATTTGTATCGCAACGAAAGGGCACGGGTTGACTTATGGAAACAGCGCTTGATTAATCGTTTGTGCAAGAAGAAACTTATTGCGGATCATCCATCAAGACTTAAAATGTGCCCATCCATTCCTACCACAATCACTACGTCCAATTTATGTGACTCCTTAAAATCTCCTACAAGATTCGATAAAGACTGTGCTGAGATTACGCCTGTTCCACCTCCTCGTCTTAAGCGACAGGCTCGCATCAAAGAAATGTTATCAGAAGAGTCCAGTGTTGCGTAGTGTCTATATAAATATATATATATATATATGTCTAATTCATGCGTAGTATGTGTTTAATCCATTGTACATAACAATCATTTAATATATTTATGATTCATTATATATTTCATTTTTGTAGAAAAAAAAAGGAAAAACAAAACAAGTAAAGACGTTGCAGTGAGCCACAGCTCACTTTTGAATACCCTACACCACTTCGCTCAATACACTTATTTATGTAAGGACCTTTCAAGACAATTTTGAATAGCGTCCATTCTTGGGATAAAACCGCTCGACGTACCAAACTTAATCGAAATATCTCAAAAAGAATACTAGACATAGCGATGGACAGACACACAGGCAAGCTTAGAAAATGGATCAGAATCGATTGGAATAACAAGAGCCATGTGTATCCCAAGACATTCTGTGTGTTGTGTACATCCGCACAAAGTTAACATGCACTTAGCATATCACAAGCGACATAGGGTACAATAACTATAGTAAGAAATTGAGAAAGAAGCACGATTTACATAAATTTCATATTTTTATGCATGTAATAGATGGACATACTGGTTAGTTTGTGAATTTCTGAGCTGGATTGAAGAAAAAAAAACAAAGAAATGAAGATATGCGTATGAACTGGGATTCCTAAAAGAATCGAAAGAAATCCAGAAACTTTTGTGTTAAAATCTGTGCTACGGTACTGATTTATTAGAGCAAAGCTTGTCACGGATTCAATAATTTCATGCGACAAAATAAATGCATAAAAGCCAAACTTTATATTGTATCGGTTTAATCAACTGTCGGCTAATTGTTAAAAGGAATTAATGTAAAAAAAAGTGCATTTTTTCAGTTATGATATCTACAATAACAAAGATCAATGAACGATCGTGCTTTCTTTAAATTATAACATCGTTTATCCCATAAACCTGGCCCGCGAATAATTTTAAATAAACAAAAATTTGGTGGTTGAGTATTCACGCACTTCACGCTAAGTTCATTTCGCTCTTCATTCATTTTCAATTCATAAACAATTAAATTTACATTATAATTGAATAAATAGTCGATTAAGTTCAATAAAGTCATGTGAATAATGAATTAACAAACCCGCAAAGAACTGTCAATTTACGTACAACTTTTTCGTAACTCAGAATGGCAGACGTTCAGAAAACTTGCTTACTTAAATAATAATATGAATGTTTACGAAAGCATTGAGTTTTTTTTTTTTTAATTTTGTTTTATTAAAATGTTTCACTTTCATCATAGAATCTCGTTAGATCGCCTTTTAGATCCTACCACGAGGAACCACTGAACAAAATTTTGAAACAATATCCAGAGACTTTTCAAGCATGCATTCCATCATTTATGCAAAAATATTTTACGTAAAAGATTCAAAGTCGTAGTAAACGATTCACTTTCGAAACATAGCTGGCAGTTCCCTACGAGAGAAAAATGCGTGCTACGCGTTTTTGGTCGAACGCTTTACACTAACGACTGACTTCTGAAACAAGAAATCGATAATGACTTCTAAAGCGATTACACTTCGCACTTCATGCATGATGGACATATTAAAAGCATTTACCCGGCCACTTTCTATCCCCCCTTTCTCACTTCTTTCTAACTATCACCCTTGAGGACATCTTGACTGGCTAAACTAAAAATATGTTACCAGGCTGAGTAATCGCGAGTAAACTCTTTAGATATCCATCTATTTTATTGTAGATGGATATCAGTGAGATAACAAGATTGAAAAGGCATCATATGTGGCTCTTTCCTTTTAGAAAGCAATTTATTTTCTCCTTAAATCATATACTCGGTCTTTTAGATCGCACAGTTTTCCTTTTGTAGCTTAAACTTCTTATGGTACGCTACAATCTCCAGAAGAAATTAAGGTGGGGCTACCAGGTGGTCCGTCCGTCTGTCCATGCATTTTCGTATTCGATTTGCAAATTTCCCATTGTCGGAATATTTTAATGAAATTTCGTACGCCGATGTGTTTTCTGCCGAAAACGAAAACGTTTTCGACCAGCTTTATATGAAAGTATTTATGTGAAAGTCAGTATTAAGTTATTTATTTAAACATGATACTTCCCGTTGGAAAACGATAACCTCTGTTATTTCCCTTCCCACCATACCACACCATTCACTTATTATCTTTTCCGATGCCTTGTAGATTAATAGTTTAATTTAAAAAAAAAACAGCAGCAAAATATCATTAATATGCACTTGCAATAATTTATCGTTAACTTAACATTCGAAACGAATTTCAAATATGAAATCGAAGGAAATGAAATAATTTTTTGTAACTTGATCGTTATGGGTGGACCTGGGGGAATAATTGAACTGATTTTTTAACTCAGTTTTATTAAAATTCTAAATTTTAATTGAATTTGTTTTTTAATATTCATTTAATGCATAAGGTAAGTATCCAAAGTTCTTATATCCATAACTTTTCCTTTCTTAAATTCCACGACGGATCACTGTTCGATCGTAATGTGTGTACAGTGAACTCAGGTAATATTTGTACAGCATAAATGAATTTCATTATTTATCCCTGTTTTGCTTAATTAATGCGTTTTCATTAATTATCATATGATTGGCTCTAACAACCTGCAATTATACGTAAATTGAAATAAAATTTTACATATTACAGAATGTTTAATTAATTTTGTTTCATTTATATATAAATAGGCGTGTAATCTATTCGGGATTTAATTGCAGTTGGTCGCAAAGTACGAACACTTCAAAGTCTCGTATACTAATAACGGTTATAGTCTTTATTTTGGAGATTCGTTGTGTTTTCATTCGATTTATAAATCGCCTTAAAAATCATTTAGATTATCGACATCTGCTAAATCATCAATCATGCCCGATTATAAGGATAAAGTGAATTCTCAAAATGGAAATAAAGACAAAAAATTTTCACGTGTATATCCAGCAACCGATGGTGATGACGTTGTCATCTCGGGAATGGCCGGAAAATTTCCCAATTGTCATAATATTGACGAGTACGAATATAAACTTTACAACAAGGTGCGTGCAACAATCATGACTTAATAAAAACACATCTACGAAGATTTAAATGTGTGTGTGCGTTTAAAACATCAAAAAAAGTAAATCATTTGCTTTTAGTATAATTTTTCGTTAATTGTGAAGCAGAGGAAGTTGCATATCAAATGCAAAAGAAATGTTGTCTCATAGATTACGGTTCAATCTTAGTAATTATAGCTTTTTTATTTCCGTAACGATGTAATGACTATCTTAAATATTGTGTATCTATATATCGAAATATTCTCTATACCTAAATTCGAATGCCGCAAATAACTAGCTCTTGTTAACAATAACCAGTCATGTTTGAAAACACTATGATAAAAAGTTTCCTTGTAAGTTGTTCCATGGAGCATGCAGCATACAACTTGTACGACTTAAAGTACAACATAATTTTGTGCGAAACAAAGTCCCATATCGAAGCAAATCAAAAGCCAATTAAACCACAAAAGCAAAATTCATATATTGAACCAAAGCAAAGTCGCATAACGAACTAATCAAAAGTAAACAGTATCTACATTCCGAGTAACAAGTCACACACCAAACCAAATCAAATGTAAATAGAAGTTGTGTCTCGGACCAAAAGTCTTATATCGAACCAAACCGAAAGTAAACGAAATTTACATCCAAACTAACGGCGGTCTTATATCGAACCAAAGCAAAAGTAAACGAAATTTACATCCGAACGGCTTTGCATACTTTGCTTAAGCCGCCAGCTTTGCATACTTTGCTTAGCTCGCCAGCTTTGCACACGGCTATTGCCGTTCTTCATAAAGCTCTGACATTCGTTTACGCGTTTTCTCCTTTCCTGTTCCTTTTTCATTGCTTTACCGGCATCATATGCTCATTTGTGTCGCGTACTGTTGTCGTCTATCATTGTTTAAAAGCAAATGAAATCTTTTTATCTCCAAACTAATGATAATTGAACTTGGAGGCAATGATTTGCTAAGGACATTGATAACCACAAAAATAGAATACAAGTTTTCTTATAAAAATATTAAGTGCTCTTAATTATGTTCTTATGTAAGTATCGTCGCGTCTATAAATCAATATTATGTAACACATGCGACACGCCAAACAAATTGTGACAAAGTTATTGCTTTGGCTACGAAAAGAACAGCATAGTTTACGTTAGCTGTTAAAGTTAACGAATTCAAAAAGTAGCACATCCTCTGTTGGGTATTGGCTTGATGTAAAGCTTAGCCTGTTCCCTTTTGATACATTACATCATTTGCGATACAAGGGTTTATTAAGTTTGTGTGGATTTATGCAACATTCAGAAGGACTTGGGGTAGGCCCACCCTTTGTTGTACCCATTGATTCCAAAACGCTTTCCTGAATCGATCTAATCTGTCCCCCTGCCTGTGTGCCCATCTTGTTTTCCTCTGTTCAATCCGACATTTTTCAGATATTGAAAATGGTTCGGATTGCAACACTTTTTTAACCACTTTCTATATAGAGTCTTACTACGAAATGTCGTTACATGAATTACTGTGGGACATTGTAGGGTATTTAATGGTGCACTATAGTGTTTTTTTGTTTTTTTTTTTTTTTTTTTTAATGTGAAACCGCAGTCTTTATTGAGATTCTTCCTTTTTTTCAATTTTTTTAAAGATCGATATGATAGACGATGATGAACGACGTTGGCGGCATTTCCATCCTGAAATTCCTAAGCGAAGTGGGAAAATTTATGATTTAGAGAAATTCGATGCGACTTTCTTTGGAGTACATTTTAAACAAAGCCATACAATGGATCCTCAAACACGAATGTTAATTGAAATTGCATACGAAGCGGTCATTGACGCCGGCGTCAATCCAAAGAGTTTGCGTGGGACTAAGACGGGAGTTTACATAGGCGCTTGCATCTCCGAATCGGAAAAGACCTGGTTCTACGAAAAAGTTTCATCTGGAGGTTTCGGCATAACTGGCTGCAGTCGTGCCATGTTGCCAAACCGCATTTCATATAGTTTGGGTTTGGAAGGACCCTCATTTTTATTAGACACAGCTTGTTCTAGTTCAATGTATGCCTTAGACAATGCTTTTACAGCATTTCGTAATGGCGAAATAGACGCAGCCATTATTGGCGCTTCAAACTTATGTTTGCACCCATTTGTAACGTTGCAATTTGCCCGGTATGTATGAATAATTATTAAAGACATATTCAAGAATACATGGTCCAACTGTCTATTGCAGACTTGGTGTATTGGCCCCTGATGGCTATTGTAGACCTTTTGATCAAAATGCTTCGGGCTACACCCGGTCTGAAACTATTAGTTGCTTATTCTTGCAGCGCAAACGTGATGCTAACCGCGTGTATGCTAGCGTAGTGTACTCAAAAACTAACTGTGATGGTTATAAGCCCGAAGGAATTACCTATCCTTCCGGAAAATTGCAAGAAAAACTGCTAAGTGAGTTCTATCAGGAAATTGATGTTTGTCCAGAAGACTTAGGTTATTTGGAAGCTCACAGTACTGGTACAAGAGCCGGAGATCCGGAGGAGTGTTGTGCCATTGATAATGTCCTTTGTAGTCAACGTTCCACACCTCTATTGGTAGGTTCCGTCAAATCGAATATAGGCCACGCTGAACCAGCATCCGGCGTTTCCTCATTGGCAAAAGCCTGTTTTGCATTTGAAACCGGAAAAATTGCACCTAATATTAATTTTACGGAGATAAAATCAGAAATTTCTGCTTTGGCCGAAGGACGTTTGATAGTTGTAAAAGATATAACGAACTTGGAAAAACCGTATATTGGTGTCAGTTCATTTGGCTTCGGAGGTGCTAATGCTCATGCTTTATTAAAGGCTTTTGATAAAACCAAAATTAACCACGGAGTTCCCGACGACGATATTCCCCGTTTAATTACCTGGGCGGGACGTACTGAAGAATCAGTTAATGTAATTCTAGATTCAATTCAGGGGAAGCCTCTGGACGCTGAGTTTATTAGCCTACTACACAACATACAAAATGAAGATGTGACAGGATTGGTGTTTCGAGGTTACGGAATTTTCGCGAAGGATGGAAACACGTCCGCCAAATGTCTTGCCAGAGATGTTCATCATTACTCTGGAATTAAAAGACCGATTGTATGGGTATTCAGTGGAATGGGATCTCAGTGGACAGAAATGGGATCATCTTTAATGGCTATTCCTAAGTTTCGAGAATCTATTGAACGGTGTCAGAAGGTCCTGGAATCGAAAGGCCTTAATTTAATAGAGATCCTCACTTCAACTGATGCAACGATATTTGACAATATTTTGCATTCCTTCGTTGGAATTGCTGCCATACAAATTGGTCTGGTCGATCTTTTGCGGTCTTTAAACATAGAGCCTGACTATATTATTGGTCACTCAGTGGGGGAATTATGGTGTGGGTATGCTGACGATGCATTTACTCCGGAGCAAATGATTTTGGCCGCTTATTACCGTGGCAAAGTAAGTTTAGACATTGAAAAAATTAAAGGTTCGATGGCCGCTATCGGCATGGGCTACAAGAAAATTGTAAACATGTTACCTGAAAAAATTGAAGTTGCATGTCACAATAGCGCCGAGTCATGTACTATATCTGGGCCTGCTGAAGATGTCGAAAAGTTTGTAAATGAACTTAAATCTAGGGGAATATTCGCCAAGGAAGTCCCATGCTCCAATATCGCATATCACTCACGCTATATAGCACACATGGGACCGCAGCTACTGAAATATTTAAAAAAAATCATTCCAAATCCAAAACCTCGATCATCCAAATGGCTTAGTTCTAGCGTACCGGAAAGTGATTGGCACCAAGAAGGACGCAATTTGTGCTCTGCGGAATATCATACCAATAATCTGCTGAACAGCGTACTCTTTGAGGAAACGTTTGCGCTTCTTCCGAACAATGCCCTTACCATTGAAATCGCACCTCATGGTTTACTACAAGCTATATTGAAACGGTCGATGGTAAATGGAGTTCATATACCTTTAACGCAACGTAGTAATAAAACTAACGATGTCTTTTTTTTATC
>CCAG010017937.1:0-65224 GCA_001077435.1 Glossina morsitans morsitans | reverse complement strand
AGGCAGACAAATAAAATGCACATAACATATCACATAAACAAGTGAGAACATTACAGTCGGGCAAATCCGATGGATACTCTACACCAACGCGTAGTGCTACTCACTCGTTTTGATAATGAGAGACTAAAAATTACACATTATTTTCATGCACAGGCATATTTTATATGGCAGCCCTCATACTGAAGGACACCCAAATTTCACACGACAGAATCCAAATTCATTAAATCTAATTTACTATCTAAAACTCTTTTTATTTCTCATTTTCCATCATAAAAAACTAGAAATTAGACTTTCTTTCCATATAATAGCATGTTTTTCATTATAGCTCCCACATTTGTTGGGGTCTAAAAGTCGGACCTACATAGTCGAAATTCTAATTTTCATGATAAAATGTTAAAAATTAAGGGCTTAGGATTCATGAGAAGTCTTCTATGGAGTGCGGTCCAAGAAAAAGGCTCACGTGGGTCAAATTTGCTCCACTTAAATTTGATGTCAAATTACATTTTCTGGGGATTCTCATATGCGGCGATATACAAAAAATGGACCTACGTAGTCTACATTTTGTAAGGATGATTTCCATGTCAGCAAAATTACGACCCGTACATTGAACAAAAAAAAAAAAAAAAATCGACAGCCGACATCACAAGGGCAGACGGACAGACAAGAAAAACTGTTTTTGAATCCACCGGTACAGTAAAAGATGGGCGTATCTTAAGCTTTCCTGGATTTTACGTGTGTTCGCATAAACTTAATACACCCTGTATTAGAAGTGATGCAAGGTATATCGACATATAAGTGCTCTTCTTGCGAAAGAAAGAATAAATAATTTATGCTTTCGTTGAAACAGCGATTATTAATTAGAAGCGATCCCATTTAAAGAAACATTGTTTCTTCTGCTACGCTCCACATACAACGATTTTTCCTTACATCCATCTGATTATATTGCACTGAGTTGAATGTGGAGGAAGAACACGGTTTGATATATGCAGGCATTACGTTAAGCGAGCTTACATTTCATCATGTTAAATAGCAGTTAATAGCGTTTACATAATTCATCGAATTTGTCGTCGCTTATTGCTGCTAACGTGCGCCTATTGTTCCCACTAATAACATAATAAGTAGATAATGAGCCCATAACGTTTTAACAAATTATACCTAAGAAATACGTCGTCAATCAAAAAGCTACATAGTGTTTAAAATCGCTTTAATAGGATATTCATTTAAAAACTTAAATGAATAATTTTTTTAAAAATGTAAGAAAAACGAAATTTTACAAGAAAAAATCTCATAACGAAGAAAAATTACATAATCAACATTTCGACTGTAAATATTTTATCAACGGACAGAGAATAAATGTGTATTTTGTAATGGTCGACATTTTGATTAACATATCACGTTGTTAGGTGTATGACAGACTTAACTAAAGGCACTTAAAATAACAACAATTTAAAATAAAATGAAAAAAAAACGCAAAGTAACCTTTGATTTTTGCTTTCTGCTTGCTACTCGTCGAATGTACGGTTGTAGAGGTGTTGGTGGTTTTGCCAAGAAAGCTTTGTTGAAAAAGAGCATAAGACGCAGTTGCCAACTATTTTGTTTTATTTTTTTTTCTTTTTTTTTTTTATCCTTTTTTCCACAATTTTTATTTATTTCTTTTTTCTATTTTTACTATAAACACGTATGAATGGTGTTATGACTATAATAATAGAGGACGTCTGGGCCTGTTATTGTTGATGTTATAGCATTGTTGTTATTGCTGTTACTTTTGTTGCTGTTATTGTTGTTGCTATTATTGTTGTTATATTCACTAACTGACACATCATTCCTAATAGGCAACTAATATGCAACAAAGAGAACTTTGATGTCTATCGTTTGGTGTTTCTGTAAGGCATTCATTCCAAGCATTAATAACAACAGCAAACTTAGCTTTTTTTTTTTTGTTTTTTTTTCTTACTATTTTTGAAAATCGCTTGTATGCAGAAATTTTAAACACGAATTGTACCTAAATGCTTGTAGCACGATCTAAATGCCTTTATAGGAAAATGTGTACGAGGCTCACACAAAAACTTATTTAAATACATAACACATACAAGCGAAATCGATTCGCTTTATACCGATTTTTACACCCATCACAGAAGGATTTATTATTCCATTTGCCGCAGCGAAAATTGCGCAGACCCTATAAACAGTGTCCCTACATTTTTGAGTAGTGGTAAGTCGACTTAGCTACGGTTACCCCTTCGTCCCATCCACTGCGAACTGATAGTATAAGCGTCACAAACTAGTTGCAAAACTAGATGTTTCATGCAGAAGTCATCACTGAAAATCCATCTATGGCTTTCTGTGAACTGTAACTAATTAACAGGAAAAGGTCGGAGTTCTATGCCTCCAGTATTATTATTATATAAGTATATATTTATATTTTTTTGTGTTTTTCTAAACTACTTATGAGGACAACTTACGAGGACAGTTCCCCCGATTGGCGTATAGATGCTGACAGTACGACCCTTCAAATGGCACTCGTCAGAATTTCACGTCATTTCGATGACTGGGTTGAATCCATATGGCTGAGAAGTGTTATAGCAACTCTTCTCTGTCGGAAACCATTGATTTCGCTCGTTTGCTAGCTTCAAACTACATTGTATAGACACCAATGTCCCTGACTGCAATAGCGCCTCAAGAGAGGTGTCTATTATTCTTAATAAGCGAAAGTCAATTTGCAAGAAACAACCCAAATCCTGAAGATAACAGAAGGCAGTGAACCAAACTTATTATTTTGCATGAAAGCTGCTTTCCATATGGGTACTGCGTTTACTCATACTGGACCATGAACCTTAAAGCCCTTTTCTGGAATGGAAATCAAATCGTATAAACAACAATTAGGATCTCTGTCGCAACTCTGTCTCTAGATCTCGTGCAAAACAACTGCTGTCTTGAAGTATGCTCTAAAAACAAGGATCTGGATCAAATAATAAGTTCGTCAAAAAAAATGGATTATACTTTGAGCGTCTTAACAAATTGTAAGCGGCCAAGAGGCTCTAAACTGATTGCTTCACTCTTGAACGCGTTTTTCTTGCTTAGTCCCGGGAAATGTTGACTGATGTTTTAGAGGTCGTCTGCTAATGCCATCAATTTCTAGCGCAAGGTATGTTTTCATCTAAAACGGGTCTACTATTCACTTTCCTTATGAAATCCAGCAGAATGATGCTGAAGTGTTACTTTAATCCTCCTTTTCGAAGGCGATTACACGTTCGAGCTCAACCCCTCTCTTCATAGCCTATCGCAATGTCGAGAAAGCTACTAGCAATTTATCGCATTCTTCTTCTACCTTAAACTCTCCAAGGCAACGGTTGATGAATATCTTGTGTCTAAATATTTTTGTAAACCTTGAACTAAATCAAATCTGAATATGGTTAAATTACGTTCGCTCTTAGGTCAAGAGCACTTAAGCCAAAAATGTAGTAACAATCTTATTTTCTTAATAATTTTGTTAATATTATTTTATAGAAGTGGGAAACATCCTGTAGAAACCGTAAGGAAATGCGTATCTTGTTTCGATTGGGGCGCATTTCCTACCGTTACATATTAAATGTGAATGTTAGTATGTTTCGTAGCGTTAGATGAAGTGCTTTTTTGAAAACATATGCAATAGATCCCACTTCATCTCTAAGTACGCGCCTTACTAGCTTATCGATAGTGCTTTAGAAACATGTTTCGAGGGTTGTACAGCGGTATGCGTGCCTCTCTTTTCACAGCCTGTTTGTTAAACAATAATCGCCACGATCACGAGTAGGTGTCAATAACTTTGAGGGAAAAATCATATAAAAAAACTTAAAGATTGTTCGCCTGTGTGCGATATCCATACCGACCGTCATTACTTTTAACCCATATTACATGGTATTTCTCGTTTTCTCCTCTTTTTTTTTCCCAAAAACAGACAATGGAAGTAAAGAAGCAGAATGAAAAAAAGCATTAAAGTTTATGCATTATTTAACATTTATTCCCCAGCCTAATGTTATTCGTTACTTATACTTGCTTTTCTTTTTCTGATTTTTCATATAATCGAAAATGATGTGAAGAGAATAGGAAAACCTTGAATAGAAGTAAGCGATGAACTTCATACACCCTTGACAATTGCCAAGCCAGTATTAGCGAAGAATGGTGGGTAAGCGGTTATGATATATGAAAACATATCGAGACTAGACAGTTATCGGTTCGAAGCACCCGACAACGCGAAGCAGCCTGTTTTCTTCTGTGAGTCTGATCAGCATTTAAAAACTTTCGATCTGCGTGTTCACCATCCATGTACCACCATTCAGATTTGAAGTTAACTAAAGCTATCTGTACTTCTTACAACAAACAATGTATTTGCCTCTCTTATTATTAGTAAAAGTTACCTAAGCAAGAACCGACCAGCAGTAACCTCCAAAAAATTTAGTGATTGTACTTATAAATATATGCATATATATGCATGCATCTATGTCGTTAGCATAAAATGCTCTTCAAGGCAAATATTCGTGCTCATAAAAACACTTACCAACTACTACTGTGTGCGCACAACCACACAACATACAGAAAACACTTTTGCTTTTTATTAGGCCAAAAACTGAAAAACAAGAAACAAACCCAAAAAGAATAAATGGAAAAATATTCAACCAAAAACTTTTGTTTTCATTTGTTAAACAAATAAAAAATAATTTTATTCTCAATTAATTTTATTTTTCCGCTCTCTTTTTCTCGTTCAGCGTTCAGCGTTCAGCGTTCAGCGAGTGCAGCGGTGTTTATTTAGTTTTTGTGTTTTATTTTTTTCTTCTTTTATGATAATTAAATTTATTTTCCCTGAATTTTTAATTTATCTGCAGAGCCGTGAGAAAATGTTACAGCCTTCATTAAAATCATTAAATTTGACGAAAGCGAACATTCATAGAAAATTTTTTTTAAATTTCTCCCTTAAAGCCAGAACGGGAAAATCTTGTACAAATTGCTTAAATTTGTGCGAAATGAAGAAAAAAAAAAAAATGGTGCGTGGAATATATAATTGATCCTCTTGTAATAATTGATGCGTTGGAAAATCAACGAGTTTTTTGTTGGATGAAAAGAAATCATTACAAAATCATGCAAGGAACACGAGGAGCAGCTCGTTTTTCCGGCACAATCGTAATGAGCTTTAAACTTTATAACGTTGGTGGGAAATAAATTTTGCATAGAACAAAATGAGTGACAGTGTAACGATACTAAGGCCATCCTATAAAATGAGTATACTAAGAGTCGCTGAAGAGCTAAGACATAACCAGGCACTCAGCTGCCTTTACTTACCTTGGAAACCTTGGAAATTCGGAAGAGTGTAGGTGGAGGGGTTGGAAGAAAAGAGTAGCGTTAGTGAACGTTCGACGTAAAAGTAAAATAACCTAACACGATGGGAAAGTCCACTGCTGGTGGGTTGCTTCAAAGGCAAGCAGCGTGATTGAAGAACGACAAGTCGCGGTATTGTGTCATACGACACGCAGTTAATTCTAAAATGAATTCTTGGGAACGCTGAGAAAGCCGAAGGTTATTAAGACCCTTGGGTTCACTCTGAAGCAAGCAAAGTTTGGAGTTTCCCGCCTA
Source organism: Glossina morsitans morsitans (assembly GCA_001077435.1). Lineage (NCBI taxonomy): Eukaryota > Metazoa > Arthropoda > Insecta > Diptera > Glossinidae > Glossina > Glossina morsitans. The sequence goes on along the minus strand of CCAG010017937.1, from coordinate 59,617 downwards.
CATACGCCGGTTATATTCTGACAATAAGAAGCCTCTTCTCGCAGTAACAAAGACTGTTGATGAACATTTCAAGTACGTTAGAATCCCTAGCCAATTACCCAAAACAACCGTCGCAGCAATTAACCCAGGATTATTTTACTTTATGATTATGACAATTGTTGTGTGCGAAACCTCGAAATAAAAGGCGTCTTTTTCTTCTTCTTATTACTATATGAATATCACGGAGTGCCATGAACATATATATAACTAGAATAATAATAATAATAAACCTTGCTCTCATATAAAGCATTAATTCTTCTATCCGTCCATCCAAATTTCGCACGCACGCTTACAATTCGAGCATTCTTAAGTAAACTGAAGATTATTCATGGATGTGATCAGGCCAGTTGTTGAATATGCTTCAATATGCTTAGCTATTAATGCTGTATTGACCCACTTTGGATTTGTTCGGAAACTGTTCTGACTATTTGGGCCACATCTCACGCTGGTGGCCACCCTATGGATACAGATTGGCTGATTTGTCATCGTTATTAAAGCGTAGATTTAGTTTGAGTGGCACCTTTATGTGTGAGCTGTTCCAAGATAGACCGGTTTTATTAACTAAATGCAATCAATTTAGATTCACTTACGAATTACGTAACCTCTTCGGTGTTGTTTAAAATAATAAAACAACATCATCCTTTAATTTCGATATCGAAATAAAACAATGTAGTAAGACACGACTGTTTCGAAATCGTTTTCAAACAAATGGTGGCTAAACTTTGATTGTTTGTGCCGACCTATACGATCTCGTACTCATACTGGTTCGTCGTTGCAAAGTTTGCGCTTACACTTTCCTTGACATAGCTTTTTTGGTCATCCATCTATATATTTTTAATTTAATGTTTTTTTTTTTTTTGATGTAAAGTCTTTTAATTTCAAGTACTTACAATACAAGGTTTAAACTTCAAGTTTTAGATTAGCTTGTACTTGGCTGAGAGCAACAGTAACTGAGCCTTGAACCTTTTCATAAAGAGGCCGTTTTATTATGAAGCTTAATAAGACAGCTAGTTTAAAAGTGGTTCGCATCAATCTACTTTTAACAACCAACGCATCGAGATGGAAAACAAAGAACGCATAGACAGACGGACAGACAACCTTAAATCAATTTTACATGCTACAAATGTTACAGAGTATGAAACAATTAACAGTTAGTGGAGAATCTTTTCATACCTTTCATACATATTTCCCAACCGAAGATAGGGAAGGATGGACACAAGCGAAATTAATGATTGTATAAGTTTTTTTCGTGACGTCGCACATTAGACCTTTGAACGACGATTAAGCACGACATTCCACTGAAAAGAGATCGCGAAACGAGTTGACTTTTCAAGCATTGAATAAGATGACTAGCATGAAACCGGTATTAGCTATTGGCGTTTAATTGTTCGATAATTTCTAGTTAGTATTACAACGCATTGAAAACATTGTAACACAACAAGGCAGACAATGTTTGGATTAAATAGCAAGTACAGTTGGCCGTCGATGTTCTTATGTGTTTTTCTTAATATATTTAAACCAAATTAAAATATTCAGATGCTTATCTGGCCGCAAAGACTGTCGACCTGTCGACTTCAAATTTGGCAGAAACATCGGAAGTTCTTTTACGCAGGTTGATATTGAAAATGGTTTAAAAATTGGCAACGCCCACTCAATTTTACAGTGTGTCATAATTCCATTTTCTTTTTCAAGATCTTTATATATAATGTCACAAAGTGTGTAACCTCTTCGCAAGTTTCAAATTCGCAATGCGTCTAAGCAAGTCCGCGCATTCATATGTCCATCTGAGCGTGTGAGCAACGGCGTAGTATGTGGGGCGAACACTCCCCCGTAAGCAAAGCAATTTAAAAATGAACCAAATTTTTCACAGAACACACCTACAACACTCACGTGCCTGTGTTACAAAAACTGTGAGCACCTTTGTTTTCCGTATCTTTTACTTATTGCTCAGAAAGTACAACACAAACACCCTAAAAATTTCCACTTTTGTTCTGAACGTGAAAAAGTCAACCGCGCCCACTAAATATAATCGAGTATAAAAATTTGGCTGTTTTCCTTTTTTTTTTAGGATCACCATGGGTAACGAAGGGTAAAAGGAACGAATATAATTTTCTTTCTTTCTTTGTTTTTATTTTTGAAAAATCTCGCAAGAACCAGGCGTAGAATCGAAAAAATTTTAGGTCATTGCAAATGTTGACCAAAAGAATCTGAAGTTGCAGTTGCATCTTATTATATGCATGTTATTATGTCTGGTAATGCATTACAATGAATGAAGGGTTAACTAAAGGTTAACTAATAAAGGTGTACCTCATTGTGACAGGAGTTAGTCTTAATAAAGCGTCTAAACGTAACAATTTCAAAGCAATCGGATGAACATTAGAGGAGGCAACAGTAAAATGAGAAAAATGCGAAGATATTTTTTTTCTTATATTCTCTTGCTTTCTTGGCTTTGAAAATTCCCATGGACGCGATAGACTTATTTTTCAAATTTTCTTCGACACCAAGTACTTTTCATTCTTATTAGGTTGGCCTGTGTATTCAAGAAATAGGTTATAGGCGTCTGCGATTATTTTCGGAAAGTCTATCTTGGTATATCGTATTTACGTATCTCAGATAATGTTTAAGACGATCAGAAAATCCGAAAACTAAATTCACAGAGCTGTCTTACCCATCACACACGGCTTTTAAATCAAGTGTTCTTGAGTTTATTTTTAGCTTTTCCAGTAAATATTTAAAAATTCGAGCAGTTCGAGAATGAATTCAAAATAGTGATGCATTTTCAAGATCATGAGATGAAAATATTGCAACTTTGTCTCTTCGGCTTTCAAGTGAAATTAAATTAATTACATTACAGGGTGCTTGAAATTTAATATAAGATTCGAACAAAGCAAAAGAAAAATATGTTATTTCTTTCAGCAACATATGTACGTTCGGCGTTTTATTGAATATAATCCCTTTGACTTTGGCATATGCTTTGGTTCAGTAATTCTCTCTTATAAAGTGAAAATAGAAACTTTTTTGTAGAGCAAGTAAATTTTTTCAAAGCGTTTCTATTATTAATTCTTTTGCATTTATATGTAAAACTTTTGATGTAAGTTTGTAACTTTGTAAATGATTATGTGTATTTAGTGGTTATGTAATCTAAAGTTAATTTGACCCCAGGTCAAATTTAAACTTAAACCTAACCTCATTCAAACACTTAACCATAATTGTTTACAATACCGAACATACATATTAACATATGCACGTACGTGTATGTGCATACGTAAGTAATTATACCGAGATATGTACAATATATATGCACGCAAACCAATGAATTTCTCTTTGTTGTTATTGCAAATAGTGTAATAATGCAAAGCGATAGTATTGTTGGGCATATAACGTTTATTCCCTCAATCCAAATCTAATCACCATAGTGTCTACTATGAATTGATTGATATGGGATTACGTTTCGCAGTTAGAAGACCTTTTAGCAAACAATGCACCTATAAGTACAAATAAATGTCTATATGTATATGTATATATATATATATGTCACTATATAAGTATATATGTATGTACTTAGATACGCGTATCTATCTGCATACAAATGAATATGTACATCCATAAATAACTGCGTAAGGCTATAGTCCTCTAGACAAACACACACACACACACGCAGGCATATAGGTGACACATCATTCATTAAGTTTGTAGGACGACTTACAGATGTAGGGTGACCATATGCCGTTTAAGTAATACCAGTCCTCAAACAAAATATGCCGATATTCATGACATTTTTACTAATAGTTTACAGATTTCGTGATAGCTATAGTGAGAGGTCAGGTGGTAATTGGGCACACACACACACACACACACACACTAGGCTGAGGCCACCATCTCCCTATTCCTTTCTTTCTTCAGCTTTCCTCACTTCTTTCTGATCGTCATCGCGTTACGCAAACAGAGGCATTCCCTGAAGAAATGGTCATATAAAAAAAAAAACGAAAAAATGGTTTCAGTGACGCTATTTTTGTTTCTGTGAAATAACGGAGAAAACTTTGGACACTGTGTATAGAGTATGGATTCGCCAAAAGTAGTGGCATCTGTATATCACACTATGAACTTATTGAGTAATCTGTTTTGTATGCACATATGCATGCCAAATGGCTTAACATCGCTCTCTGAATTGTTTTAAATTTTAATGCCAAAGCACTTGACGGACTCTTAACAGTATGTACTCAAAAAAATTTCTCTAATAGGCATTAACCATTGAATGATAAATGGTTTCTTTGAGGATCCTCTTCTTGCTGTTATGAGAATCTAAGTAAACTTTTAGTTAAAGGGCTTTTTAATAAAGTTTTCTTTCGCTACGAAGCACAAGATATACCAATATGTAGACAACAAATTTAACATATTCCTCTGTTTTGATTTTGTATAGTTAATCGATTTGGCAAATGACATGTATATAGATGAATACATACTTATATACATCTGTATACAAGCATAGTCCACTATTCTCTCCACCAATGGCATATGGTTGCATACTGAAGAGTCGTTAATTGCGATTTAAATATTTATTACTTCAAGTTTCTTGAAGGCACTAATTGAAAGGACTTTTTTTCACCTCATCACTATCTAAAGACAATTGAAGAAAGTTTTGTATTTTTTTTTTCGAATAAATAATTGTAATACCAACCTAGCACGCGAATCTCATTCTTGTCCAAAATGCGCAGTAATTACCTGCTTTATAATTTTCTTTTTTTTTTATGGTACTATTGCTGAAGAAAGTTTCGATTGAAATAAATTCAAAGACTAAACCCATAAAGCATTAGCATCGAAGGCTATTGGCTTTATTGAAAACTCCACCTAACTTGGCGTTCGAACCCATTGAGTTGTCAGTCTGCTCAGCCACTCAGGCCAAGTTTAGAAATAATAGAACGATCATCGGTCGAACATCACAGCGGGGTACAAGCTTGAAAAATTGATCACTTCGATAGAAATTTTGCGACCACTAGTTTCAGGTCCAAGACGATAGCAAAACTAGCTTTGCGTGTTTCTCCAGCGACTCCTCTAAAGAGAGAAGCTGGCAATTTGACAGGAATATCCGTTACATTCCTCCTCCCCTGAGACAAAATTACGTCAAAAGATATTGTGATTTTGGTACCTTCTATCAGCAGTCATAAGAATCAAATTTTTGACATTTATAGCCCATGTTAAGATCGATTCATTTGATTGCACAAAAGAATCCACTTTATGTACTACCGAATACCAATTAGCAGTTAACTTCGATTACTTTGAACTCTTCCTGCAGTTAACACGAAATTTAACTATGAGTTTCTTTCTTTCTTCTTTTATTCTCTGGTTAGTAATGAAATCATAGCTTTTGGCTTGTTAACCGAACAAAGGAAATTGCATTAAAATTTCAATGATACTTCAATTCATTTAAAGCCTATTATTACCTGTTAGTTATGTTCATTGTGTAACTGGTATTAAGTAAGTTTTTTGTTCTTGCTTCCGTTGCATTCTGCTTTTATTCATTTCTTTCTTTTCAGATATCCCTAGTGGTGTTTGCGCAAACAATATAATAATATGGAATATAGTCTTTTTTTTTTTTTGGCTTTTTGCAAAAAGTACCGACCACAACTTTCGTGTACTCGAATGTCTATCGAGCGAATATATTACATAGCGGAAAAAAACCTCGGCGCCCTTTAAGAAAACGAAAAAAAAAAAAAACAAAAAATAGTAGTAACCATATGAACAACTTACTGCAGTTTGGAACTGTAATTTCTAACCAATGAGACAATAGCCGCTATAGGCATGGAGTGTCTTCAATGTGTTACGTACAACACAAGATTGTTTCTTCAATTTTTTATATTATAAATGATTAAAACTATATACGAACATGACCAGTACGAGTGCTGCCATAGTAAACAAAAGCATGACGGCATGGTATGTGTTTGTTTAGTGCACCTTTCATCAGTTTTTCAAAGGGATTTGACGTGTGTGAGATATATCTATATATAGTTATATGTATATGTGTACATACATTTATACATCATTTCTTTAACGCCTAATCGTCTTCAGAAAGTACATGCTATGTCTTCCTCGACTTCAATTTCTTTGACTAGTGCGGCAAATACGTGAAGGTGACGGTATACCAAACTGTGCATTACGTTAGTAACGGAAAGGATTAACGGATTAATTAATTATTTTATGTGTTATGATGCTTCTTGTTCCTCTTCTTCCCTAAAATATGAAACCTTTGTCTTTCTTACGTTTTCGGTACTTCTCTTCTCCTCGGTTTTATTCTCTTTTTGTTTATTTTCACGCTTTATCTTGTCTTCTTTCGCCTTGGTTTCTCTGGTTCCGTTTTACTTCGCCTTGTCTCCTATTTTCTTGTCTTACTCCGGTTTCTTTTGTTTTATAATGTATGGTCTGCCCTTGTCACGTCTTTTCTGATCTGCGCAGCTCTCCTCTCGTCTTCTTTCATTTTCCTTATTTTGTCTCGCATTGTCGTGTGTTGTGCCGCCTTATTTTGTCTTGTCTGCTCTGGACCCCTCTTTTTTCCTTTTTTCTTCCGCGCTTTCTCCTCTCTGTTCTTCTGCTCTCTTCTTCTTCTTGTTTGTTCATTTCGTTTCGCTTTCACTTTTCGCTGCCCGTCTTTAACTGAAGAGTAAGCTTGGCGCGGTATTGCCATTTCTTAAAACTTTCCAAATATTGTCAAATATCGTATGGTTTTAAAAATATGCTTAATAACCTTCTGGTATATTGGGTCTCTAGTACCTTGTGACTTCTGTTTCCGTCAATTGCGTAACAAGTTCTAAAAGAAACACTTTTTCTTCGACTATTACTGTGGCTTCCTTTTCTCAATATCGAATACTCTTTCATGAAGTATTTGATAAATATCGCTGCAAGTACGTTTGCGTTTCGTTATTGCAAGGCAAACACTATTAGAGAGAAATACTTAAAGTAATGCACTTAAGTATGGATAAATTCTTTTCTTTTTATTTTATTACAGGCAAACTAATATTGAAGGCGAACTAACAATTCCTAGGAAGTCAAAACGAATATCCCTTTGGCAAACGGATACGATAATGTTAAGGTAGGCATATTAAAAAATAATAGTATCCCCGCCCAACTTCTTTATTGCTTTCGGATAAATTTTTGGTTTCGATTTCCATCTTCACGCTGTTCATAAGCTAAGAGAATAAAGTCCATAAAGCCAAAGTGGTGGGAATGTAAAATTCGTCATCGCAGACGATTAAAACTCATGTCCCTTTGCTTTTTCTTTTTCAGCGCATTTTGTTTGTTCTTATGTCCGTTAAGCTTGTTATGTGTCAGTTGTAATTTTAAAGTTTGACAGTTTACATGTGCCATTTAGTGGCGCTTAGAATTCTCTATTCAACAGCTCCCATAGCTGATTATTAGTGTACATATGATTCAAGCAAACAATTGAGAAAAATGGACTTTTCCTATAAACAATACATTTATATATATGTATATATGTATGCAAGCAATACTCAGCATTATACACAGGTATGTACATACGCTTCTTGATGCTTTGGCATTGCACATGAATTGATACGATATTCTAGATAGTGAATGGGCTTTACAACGTATTACATACTTATAATAATAGCCGTTGCAATATGTGCGGTCATAGAATTGTACAAACATACGTAGGTAAAGAGAGAGCGAGAGAGCGAGAGAATGTGATAGCGAGGGAAGTAGAGGAAGAGACAGAGTTTGGACTGTACTGAAAATGATGATGACAGTCAGAACAACAAACAACAATTGAGAGTCAAGTGTTGTACGTTGCAAATGGTTGAGGTATACAAACGCGATATTTTCTATTGTTTTCAGATAGTAGTCTGTGTTTGGTTACACATACATATATGCTAGTATGTTTGAAAATTATTTTGAAAGTGTTCGGCAAACTGTTTGCAGGTAAGAGGGATAGTTTAATCAGGAAGTTCGAGTATTTAGTTCAAATATGAATGCTTTGAGTTTTTTTCTTTCGTTTTTGTTCGGAAACTGTTATCAGATCGTTCGGTGAAAGACTTCATTTAATTGGTCCGATTAATGCCTTAAGTATAAGTTCATGTCTGTGACCAATAGAAAGGTTTATATTCGTTTAAGCTCAGCTGAAATAGTATTCAAATTGACATAAACCTAATGCGTGATTTCATTCACTCTATTTTAATATATATGTATATATTTTTATTTAAAGCGATTTGCGTGCCTTGCTAGGGCGTTCTCTATGTTAGTAGTTACCACTTACGTGGTAAGTTGCCAAGTGATTAGTTATTACACAAGAATATACTTTGCTGCTCTCTGCTATGCATATAAGTAATTTTTGCTGCATTGTAATGCTCTTTGTTTTAATTGGCACTCTTCAGTAACTTGTAGCTTATAAACTTTTGCATTATTTCCCAATTTTTGTTAACAACTTTACAAATACTATAATTACGAAAATAATATAGAGTAACAACAACAACAACTGCATGAATTGCAACAAATGCGTGAAAGTATTGACTTAATGCTTAATGCCGTTCCAACTTAGCATAGTCTTTCATGGCAACATTCAATTGGGATTCAGTTTTGCACCAGTTGTTGTTGCACTAAATTGTTGTTTCACTATGTTAGCAGTTGGTAACGCAAAGTCTTATGGATGACTACTCTTTGGTTTAAAAGCCTTTACAAGCCATTATCCTCTACTAAATTTGCTTAACAAAACAGCAACATGCGCCCTCCCTTTCCTTCTTCTACTTTAACATCCATGAGAGGGTATTGTACGCGCATATATAACCATACACAATTTTGCGTAATTGAAAATTTAGGGTCCAGACAAACGATTGGCGATCGGTGGCGTAATCGGCTTTTTAATGTTGAAATTGGTAAGGAAGGAAGACAATTGTATATCTTATATCTTATAACAGAGTTCATCTTAGATGCCGAGCTTGAGCCCGATTACTAATGTGAGTAAATCCCACTAGTGGCTGAATGTCAGTTGTTTCCCTAGTTCATGTTCAACGCGTCAATTTTTTTTTATGCAAATCGCTCAATGTAACAAAAATTTGAACGAAAATGTCCATCTTTGTTGTTGGGGATAATGAGGCGTACTGTTGTTGTTGCTCACTAATTTGAGTCTACAAGTTCTTTTTAACGTTTCGGAATATTTGGGATATTTTAATAAATAGCGGCGACTGGATTGCCGAAGAGTAAATCTGATTCAATGAAAACCACGACGATTAAATACCCTACATCGCTTTACAGTTACCCATTAATCGATTTTTCAAAATAAAGGAAACGTTCGAAAAAATCGGATCCGAATCATTTTCAATAGCGTTTGCCCTCTAGTCGAGACAAGTCGTTATACCGAATTTTAGCAACAGATCGCAAAAATTGCGGCCTCCAGGTTGAACAAAAAAAAAGAAGTTAGACAGCCGGACGGACAAGTGTACATAAATTCAGAAAGTGATTCTGAATACATTGGCATAATGAAAGCTGTGTCCGTTTTTTCGCGTATTAAATATATATCTGTACACTTGATGTACCCTTGTATCATAAGAGGTGTAGGATATAAAAATTCCTTCAAATATCAATATATTTTCTGTCTAAATTCTATTTGGAAAAGAAGGCATTCTATATTAAAGTTGAAAATAAAACATCGAAGGTATATAAAATTGAGCTTTGAGTATCCCAAGAAAACAGATTAAGCCCATTTCTCCAAACAACTCACATTTCAAATCTTCAAATCGAAACGCAGTGTACGCAAACGGCCCAGCAGTTTTATTTTCATCCTATGATCTCAATAATGTTTCCATTGAACTACAAGACCATCTCAATACTTTCGCTTTGGCTCGATAAATGCGTATAGACGCTGAACGAAAGAACAATTTAAAACTAGGAGGCGCTATTGGCAAATTCATCCAGACTCGCAGCTTAATCTAAAAAATAAACGTATTTTCTATAACAGTATCCTCCAACCCATTTGAAGTTTTGATATGCAATCGTGAGGAAAAGGACAGTACAGTCTATCGAAGACTTCTCGTTTAAATATTTACGCCGCTTGGGTCAGCTGCGAAAAACTACCGATAGCGATTTTGAATGATCGTGAAATTCTACGTGCTGGAAGTGTAACCAAACGGTTTTCTTCACGCAAAAGCCAGCTCAGGAATACCGTCAACCCTCTTGTAGGTGAATCCGATGGAATAAAAAGAAATCAAATGACTTCTTTTTTCACTCCATAAGTTTTCGCAGATAGGTCGCGATCTATGGCCGTTAAAATCGACGAAAAACTTATAATATAATGAAGAAAGTTATGACGAAAGATGGACTATGACGTTATATTGTTGTGTTAAAAGAACCTTGAAATTTTTTAAAGCTTAAAACCGAAGGCTGTACAGTTCTAGCAAGTATATGTTTGATACTTCCAAATCAAATGATTAGGATTACCATAGGAATGAGAAGCGCTGCGGATAAAACAAGGAACTCCATTTTGATTAATATTCACTTTCTCTATATTGCAGTATTGACGACTTCTAATTAATTAATTATACTTCGATTTATTAAGAAATTTTCTTTTAGGAAATTAAGTTAGTCGTCTGCTAAGATACTCTGTGGAAGCGTTGAAGTGGTTTAGATGTCGGAGCATCTTGTCAACTTGTCTGATGAACATTGAAATTACTTCTTCCTTTCTGTGTCACGCACACTTTACGGTACAATGATATAGTAGGTTCATGCGGCTGTATACAACAGCCAAAAGAGGCCCATATCGAATCAAAATCGCTTTCTGTGCAAAATGTTTAATGGTACGCCATGGCCCATCATAATATTTTTACTTTTTGGTTATTTATTATCTGTACTCGAATTGAGACAAATGTACGACGTGCCATCGATAAGGGTTCGCCCCCAAAAATCGTTCATATGAAGCAAACATAGTTCGAAAAGCGATATAGACAGACGGACAGCTTTTAATTAATTCTGATATTTAAACTAATTAGAAGAGTTAGTTTACTTTTAGGATCTATAGGATACAATTGTTTCATAAATTCCATCTATATTTACAAACGATACAAGAAAAGAAACACCAAACCTAACATTCACTTTGTTATTTCGGAAGCATTCAATTCATTTTTCAATTCGTTTATTAATATTTCCAGTGTTACAGATCATTACCTGAAAAAACTCTGTTAACGAAATTTTCGTTCTTTGTTCAAAATTTTTGTTATTTAACCTACATATAGCGTTCACTCAATCTGTATATGCACAGTAATTAGCTCACAAGACTAAAACTTTTCACTTTTCATTGCTAAATACGCTCTCACTCTTCTACTGTGTTTTCAGTTTACTTTTATTTTCAGTTTGTAAAGGAAAGAATTGATTTTTCCTTAGTATATTTTTAGGCATTGCATGAAAAATGTAGAAATGTGAAAGTAAAATTTCGGTTAGTTAACATATAATGCTTTGTGGCTTAAACTCATTCACTTAGTTAATTAAGGAAAAATTGTAGCTGAACAAGAGATAAATCGTTGAGTTTCTCTGTTAATGTTAACGCACATGAACATGACTTTAATTAATGAAATTGGAAGACAAGGTTTCACATGCTCAAAGCTTGAACGATAAGTTTGTATACTCAGATCTAAATTTCTCGAATTTTAATATTAGCTTTTCTTGATCACTAATCACATTTGTCGGTAATATTGCCCTCAATATATCAACATCCACTGTGTTGCTTTTATTCTAGAACCCACAGGTCTTAAACTATCACCAGAAAGCCATCATTCGAAGAATGCAGAATTTTGGGGCTATAGCGGTTCGCAATGAATCCATGTCTCTACAACAAACTGACAATAAATTATTCCATTCGACGCCGTACTCCTAAAATGGAGAATAACGTAACGCTTTTTTGATGTGATGTGCAGACGTTTACATGCGAGTCCCTGCATAAAGACACAGATGAGGTGTAAAGAGTTATTCGGGAAAAACCTTGTGTCGTTCTAATTTTTCCGCGTTGAATCTTATCGCTTGATCTGTAATCACATGCGTCGATTTCACTTTGTTATAAAATCCTTCAACCTTTGGCTCAGATAAAACTCTTTTAATTTTTATGCCCTAAACCACTGCTGGTACAGGCTATATTAACCTTGTGCGGACGTAGGTAACATATAGACGGGCTTAAGATAGCTGGCCTGTCGGTCTGTCCATGCTTTTCTGTGTTCAGCCTACAGATCGCAATTTTTGAGATATTTTGACGGAGTTTGATAGGCTGACGTGTTTTGATCCAAGGACGAACGCTATTGAAAATGGTTCGGATCGATCCGCTTTTTCATCCCCTCCACATATAATGTCCTATGTTAAGAAATCATTATATGGAAAAAATTAGCAATTTTCAAAATATCCCGACAGAACTCGCTCTGTAATAGCGCTCTGACGTTCTAATTTGATCCTACGGCGGAAACTTTTTGAAGCTTCTCTCATACAACTGTTCCTATGAAAATAAATCTTTATATAGTAAAAAGGTATTCTTTTTGACATTTCATGGTGAAAAGTAGTTCGTGATAGTAAATTGACATAGGAATCAACCTAATTTTTTGGATACCACCGTACATAGGGATTCTTTTATAAATAGTACGCTTTTGCATGAAAATAACGTGTAACTGTTCGTGTACTATTACCGTAACAAGTGAATACCTGTATTAGGCGAATTGGTGTAAGGTATCTAAAGGTCGGCCCTGCCCGACTTTAATGTTCTTGTTATTTATCTGTTTACACACGTTTGCGAATGGGTGTTGAATAAAGAAAGAGATAAGTACGAAAATGCAAACTGCAAGCGAACAATCGCTTAGTTAATCGATTCATAATTTTTAGTTAAGATGCACTAGAGGGAATAACAATAAAACAAGAACTTCTCTAATGGAATCTTCTCAGCAAAAAGTAAAATAAAAAATTTATTTTCAGCCAACGTAAAATATCTAGATAAGAACGAAATACTTGACAAGTTACCTCAATTTTGGCATCCTTTGCCAACAGCTTCTATAGAAAGCAAAAAAAAAAGAAAAAAATGTTGGTTTCTTTTCCAAACAAAAATGTCATTTAATATGAGGATCGAGGATGTTTTTATTATACATAGATTTTATACAAGAAATATTTCCCTTATGCTTACAAAGAAGAAGAAGAACAAAATTTAATAGTTGCCATAATGTACGCCTCTAAGAATAATAAAACCAGGTAGGAACGCCTTTACAAACTATTAAAATTGCACATAAAAGCAGAAACGAAATCTGCCGCGTTTTATCCAAAAAAAAAAAAAAAGGAAAAGGAACGTAAACCTTGTGCCAACAATGTTCCGACGTCTTTATACAAAAACGCATACGCGAGCATATCTAAGTATTTATACGACTATTATAAAAGGCTTCAAGGAAATTGTCAACCGTCTCGATTGAGACAAACAAGTAAAGCAAACAACGATATTAGATGACACAAAACAAACAAAAGGCGTTTCGCAAAGTGTTAGGATAACAATAACTATAAGAGGGTTTAAATTTTTTATGCGTCATTCTCAAGAAAGAAAGAATTCCTTACAGAGGACCAATAAAATTTCACAAAAAACAACCGCAAAATAGTGGTTTTAATAATATACCTAAAGTGAATTCAATAATACGCAAATAGAGAAAATTTAGACAAAAATGTCTTCGGGGGGAAGGGAAACCGGTTTCACTATCCGAAATTGCATGCATCACAATGGTTTACTGCTGTTTCTTCAGTAATGAAAAACCGAATCATTAATTCAGTAAATGTGCAATTACGTAGGGGAGATAAATACTCACCTCGTTGTGCCTAACAAATGATGGTTTGTTTTAAAAATTTTTCTTTTACATACCCGCGCATTTCAAAGGGGATTTCATTTATTTCAGAGGGAATGTTTTTGTTAGGCCTGCCACGGTTTCCCTACTTTAGCTTTAACAAACATTGACCGAAGGGAAATTAAACCATGATAAAAACTAGACAATCTAAACATTTCTTAGGACAATTTACAGTGGACCCAGATATTGAGTCCTCTATGATAAATGATCCCTCGTTTTCATAAGCACTTAGTAATTGCAAAAAGAAATTGTGATGTATATAAAGGTGACATGTGAAGGTTAACTGTAATCTTCCCAACGTGTATCTTTAAATTAATAACAGTTCAGGTTTCATTTAAGTCATATTTCATTGAATTTTGAAAAAAAAAGTAACTCAACGTATAAAAGTAATTTATGCTTTATTATGAAGCTTAGACGGTGCAGTTCGATGTATGTTCTGAAAAATATATCGTTAAAATGTTCATCGCGGGTTCAAACACGCTGCTGTTAAGCACTCTGTCTAGTATTCGTTGCGTTTCGTCTGTACTAGCCTGACGAATGTTCCTTCTTAAATGGGCCAAAGTGTGTAGCTTGTCAGTATAAGCCTACGCTTTGATGTATCCCGAAAATCGATGGGTAATAAGTCAAATAGTCGTGGCGGCTGCAATCAAGAAATGGAAAAAAAGACAGAGTTCTCTGCATGATGATTTAATGGCGATTTCTTTCGGCCTTGCACAATATTCCATCGATTGGGCAATTGTTTGTGGTTGGTATGCACAGATCTGGGTCTCATCTGGTCATAAAGACTCGTTACTCAATATCTTGATAGTGAAAAATCATATTTTCTCGGGCATAGTTAAAATTGCAGAAAACTCATTTGTGTGTTTGCAAGTGTGCAGCATCTAAATATGAAGATACGAAATTCCGCCCTACATGTCAAAGACAAAAAGGAAAATGATTTCATAATACACGCCGAACTTTAAATAACAGATTCGCCTTATTTTTTGCTAACAGTACTACAGTGTCGTACCTGTGAAGCTTTTTAATGAAACCGAACTAAAATAACTGTGACCGAAAAGCAAGACCAATATTCGAGTTAAATTGCGCGAATATATCGAATATTAGAAATATTCTTTTGTAAAGTGGCAGCACTGCCACAGACATGTTTCCCATCATGAACGTCATTAGTGCCACAGCTGCGCTTGGTTATGTCCGGTAGAAAGAAGAGGTTTTTCTATTTTTCGAATTTGTGATTTGAGACGTGTGAGATGAGACGTGGACCTACACATACGACCCGGACGAGCGAATACCTTGCAAAAGGTGAGATAAGGCCCCAAAAATCTCATCAAAGTCGCTCAAAAATCATTCGTTTTCTTCGATTACCATGGTGTTCGGCACTCCCGCGATCCAGAATGTTAACCATGAACATTATTTTAGTTTGAGGATTACTTTGAAGGCGACGAAATAGATTTGGAATAATAAATAGATTTGAAAAAGAAGAAACTAAATTGGTCTTGCTTTTTGAACACGGGAACGATCATTAAACACCATATTCACTTGGTAAGGAAAAAAGCAACTTTTGCCGGTGTTTATGAGGAAATATCAAGAGAGTAAGAGTTTTCAAATAAATATATAGAAAACTGCGACTGTTTCTTGGACACAAGATTACATTAACATTAGAAGGACTGAGGGACAGACAGATTAAATCGATAAGAAATATGACTCTGAATTGTATAACAGATAGATGCAAATAATATGTCATACAAACAGATTCTCTGTCTGGGAAGTGGTTGTGTTCTAAAATCTGCCGATCATTTCTTTCACAATTTTGAGTATACATACGTAAGACGTTGGTGTTTGTACGGGGTAAGTTTGGCAATCAACATTTTACAAGCTGCCGCCCAGTGTATACCAAAATGTTTTAAACTGGAAAAATTGCGGCTAAGCCTACGGAAACGATTAAGCTGGCTTGAGGTGAACGTTCACCAAGCTATGAAAGGTTAAGAGAGTACCTTGCGAGATTACATACAAAAATTTAAGAATTGAAGACGGCGAATGCTCGTATAAGTTCGTTCGTCTTCAGTGAATGCGACATAGTTCTCGAACCTTGTTTCTTTCGGGTAAGTAGCAATGTCGTCACATTCAAGAGATCGGCAGCTCACAAATATTGAAGACGTGTGAAAATTCGTCACCGAGTACTTTGCCTCGAAACTACGAAACTTCTAGCACGAGACAAAAAGTGCTAAAGGATCACAAACAACGATGGTGCATATTTCGATTGGCAGGCTTTATAACAAGTGCAGGTCTATCGCAAGTCCTCAAGTCCTTATAGGCAAAACCTTAACACTAACTTTACCATAAATGCTCCGGATTATAAGAACATAGCTCACACTAAATAGCTATGATTCTATTTGCCGCTTTATTTCAGCGACAATCAATAGAGAGCAAGCTAATATTAACACATCCATAAATTCATAAATTACTGCAAGCATATTTTCCTTATGTCTACTTACTGTGAGCATATTTTCGTTAAGTTTGGTTTTTATAATAATATAAAGCGAAGAGTTTCTTTAAAAAAGAATAAAAAATAATAATAATAATGACTTTAATATGCAAGCATATGAAGCGTATGGAAATGGTATAGAAGGGAAAGACGAAATCCTGCCTGAAGAAATGTCATATAAATTGAATGAATAAAATTTCCATGTCTGTTCAAACGAAGATTTTTTTTCTTTCTTTCTTCATCTTTTACTTTGTTTTTAATCATATTCTTCTTATTTGTTCCTGCTCTCTGTTCAAATTCACGCTTGATTTAATCTTTTCCTTTGTGCTCATGTAGAAAGCATGCTTGTATATTAACATGATTTTCATGTTGCCTTGATATCCTTTGACGCTTCCCTTTCTTTCTATAACAATAGACCTTCATGAACTCATTCAAGTTTAACTGTTTATTATTTTGTTAGAAATTTTGTGGTTTCACACTTCATCTGTCGCTGAGTAGTGATGTAAGCGAAGCGCTTTCACACACAAACAAAGAACGGAGAAGAACATTTCCTTCTTTCAATAATAAATCGACACATGTAGGAAAAAGAAAGTTGGGAATAAATTGGAACGTTCTTATAAACCCATACCATCGTTTATCAAGACAATTTTCTCTTATTTTCATTCACTTTCGTATTGAGTTCTCATGACAAGATGAAACCAAACTGATTGTTTTTAATAGAGGGGGCAACCGCACATATGAGCATCTAGGTAAAGTGAAATGGCAAACATTGCCTTCAGATCAAACCTCAACTTGTTCAAGAAAACTTTGAAGAGGCACACCTTACCAATTGACCAATTGTAAGTAGACAACCGCTCATGACCTATGAATGTATACGTATGAGGTTTTAACTTTCTATAAATGATTTCGAAGTAAGCCTTTGTAATCCCAATTTTACCGTAACCAATACATAATACCGTACTTCCAATGGAGCTGTTCAATCCATATGTATGTGCCTTTGCCGAAAACATCCAGAACAACCTCAGCAATTAAAATGTTTTTTGAATCGTTCTTCTCGCCATTGTCCGAAATGGCGCCCGCTATCTGTTGGCGTGCTGTCTGAGAATTTATAAACATGAAAAGCATGAAAATCTTGAAAAATAATTTTATCTCTCTCTAGTTATGTGGGCTGGCGCTTTTCTTATAGAATACGGTGTCCAGTATAACTATTCATAACACATGTGATTTTAGAAAGCGTTTCTTCCATAAAAAATGAAGAGCTTGTAGGGACCACAGTCGCACGGCGTGTTTCGGTTCTACACGCAATTATAAGTTATTTCTATGTATTTAACGTAAGTATATCTTACTTTCCATTTCACTTTCTTTTATAGCGAGCAGTATGTTATTCTCTTGTGACTATCATGGGGACACTGTATGCTGTAGGTGAGAGCGGAAAGGGGTGGGATTATCACATTCGAAATAAGTTCGCTTGCACAGTTCGAATGTGATCATTGGCAACGATTGGCAACACCAGCTCGATTTCGAATAGAAGAATAGTGGAGTGGAAGATTGTACATGGTCTTCCTTCTGGATCCAACCCCCGAATAGGTAGCACACCCCAGTTCGCAATAAATCCATCATCATCCCTCGGGATTACATAGTATTGGTGCCAAATTAAGGACATTATTTTAGAAAGCCATCCGCTCTGTCCTTTCTTGACTGTGGACGTAAAACAATTCAATTTAAACGCACACAAAGTTTAAATTTAAAAGTAACTGTTAAGAATAAACTAACACTGACATCTTCTCAATTCGATCAATTCTTAGCAAGAAATTACTTTACTTCGGCTAAGGTTTTCTTGATAAAAAGGCAGAAAAAAATAAAAATGCAAGCAATAGATTCTTGTTCTTTTGCTATCCAAAATCGGAACCCCTTGCAAAATTTTAATCTTGTATGAGAATAGATAATTATAGGGTAATCTTTCGAGATACCTGAGAGGATTAACAGAGTTTACTAAAACTTATTCAACGTTGGTAAATACGTTTTCTAAGTATTTTCAAAAAAACCAGACAAATAATATAATTAGGTCTTTGCTTCCAAAAAAAATAAAAAAAAAATTCCCGTAGGCAAATTCTCGTTGGCAACTTTCAAAATGAGTCGACTCGTAAACCCCAATCAATTTATTTATAATCATTGGAAAAAGAAAGAGATTTGTGGATCCAAGTATGTGAGAGCATAATGTCTCTTCCTATGGGATTAGTATTCATTGTTATAATACCAATGATGACCCATGTTCCGGACATTCCAAAGTTGCAACCGTTCTAAAAATATTTCCTTATTGCTTATGTAAGAGCGTGAAAGTAATTCATAGTGTTGGCTTCTTGTTAAGATTCAAAACTCAAAATAGCTCTAATAGTAGCCGGATTGAAGTAACTACATCATGAAAGGCTGAAGCTTCTAAGCTACAAAAGACGAGGATTTTTGATCAAATGACCTGACTATCGCAGCTATAGGTGAATATCGTAAGAACCTTTGCAAGAATCATTTCAGAGATCATATATGATAAAAATTGATAATTCTAAGCTAAAGGGGGGGAGCCACCGTAAATTTCTCAGAAATGGTTTTTTTTATTGCTTTAACGCACATTGTTTGAACACCCTATAATAACAACTGAAACATCTTTTTGCTTTAGTTTTGGGGTTTTCCTCAATGGCTCCGAAATGTGTGACCGGATCTGAGGAATGCCTACTGGGAAATTGCAACCTCTGCCCGTTATTTTGTAACTTCTCCAACGCATTTCGTTCATTTAAAACAATTTTCAAAGAGAAGTAGGTCCGTCGGGGCGAACCTTGAATGGATATTAGGCTGAGTGCGATTAGTTAGCGTTTTTGCCAAGGAGTTGAAAGTTTAGGATATTGTTTTTGATATAAATTATGGGTTCGATTATTCAATTACATATTGCGTTTTTTCCATCGCGCTTACGCAACAAGTAAAGTGTAAAACGCGAGATTCTTCTGTTAAGAAATGCAGCAAAAAATCATTGCAGCATACAATCTTCGAGGAAAGAGAATGAGGAATAATATATGAACAAGGGGAAATGTTTTGTATTTTCCTAAAATTGCAGACAGATGGCATAAGTTAATAAAATATTTATGTAATATTTATTTACTTTATTCATATATATGTAAAGCATTTCGAAATTTTAAGGGCGCGTTTCGTGATTGTTTCAAAATTTTAACAATTTTCATTCTTCTCATTCGAATTTTTCGAAATATATTTAGAAAAACATTCACTCCAAGACAAAATATGGAGAATTTATGGTAAGTTCTTTATTATGTTAGAAAGGTTTGCCTTTGTTTTAGACGAAAATTCATTCAAGTATTCGCCTGTCACTCCGACAGCAAAATTTTTAAAAAGGTTCCATCTATTTCCCTGTACACTTCAAGTGATTTTCTTTCCTTCTTTTTAGATTTACATTTCCACTTGTTAACTTGCAGGTAGCAGGTCACTTAATATTAAACTTGTTTCGCAACAATGGCTCTGCAGGTCATTTAAAATTAAACTTTGCTCGAAAGAATGGTTCTGATATTGCCATTTTTTAACATTTTTCGGAGCTAAGTTTGTGTTCAGTAAGCTTCTCAAATACCATCTGCCTTACAATCCTAAAAGATGGTCGAAATAAACTTTTTTTTAAGGTTATTATAGTTGCTTCTCCCTTATATATACTCCAAACAGTTGATGCGCGATTGTAATGGAAACCCTAGTAATTTGTAAAGGTCGCGGAAGTGCACTTTTTGCTGAACTTAGTGGTGTATCTAATTTCCTTGGTTCTAAAAGTAAGAATTCGAAGAAGGCATTTATTAGATCGATACTCGGCTGTGACTGGCCGACAAGAAACGTCTAAGACGACAAGATCTCCATAACAAATGACTGTCGTCGAGATTATAGGCTCCTCGCGAGGCCTCGAAATGCCTTTTTCGTTACTTAAACTTTATATGCACAGTGAGTCTTGTTGTTTTTCTGATTTTCATAAAATGTGCGTAAAGACTGAAGCTTTCACGTAATCAATAATGTTAACACATTTGCAATCGGGGATAGTATCTATTGAAATTTTGGCATTTTTCGCAATTACATTTTAATTTTAATATTTAACGGCTAGAGTAAATATGCAACTGCTCTTAGGGAGAAAAGAGCATAGTTGTTGTTAGCGGAATGGTATTGAACTCCAATTGACATAAGCGGTTGTTAGTGATTTTAAGATCGATTGTAATAAGTTTACGACCGAACAACTATATCAACATAGACTTTAGTTTTGAATCGTATATGGATCTCGTTCGCACATCAGAAAAACTGAATACTCATTTTAATGATGGCTTGAAATTCTGTAAAGTTTCTTTATTTCGTAAAAATCAATATTGAAGTATTATCGTCGATCATCGTTAGCATATCTATCATACGTTTTTTCCTGTGAAGAATTTATATAAAAGCAAAAAAAAAAGAAACTTTTAATGATTCTCAAGATCTTTTTGCATTATTTTTAGTTGTTTTATTTGATTTCGTGCTGTAATTCCAAGTAAACCTGTTTTAATTTAAAATGTGATTCCGATCACTCATGTTCCTGACTTTAGGCGCGTTTTTCTTCTGTTGGTTGCTGTTGTTGTTGTTGTTGTTGTTGTTGTTATTGTTATTGTTCTTATATTCAAGCTACTTGATCTTAAATTGGAGCGTGATTTGTAAGGTCATCATTCAAAAGGCATCTACGTTGTGACATAAACCAGAAAAGATTTCAACTGAATAACAGAACAAAAGTGAACGAGAAGAGTCAAGCAGGGAAAAAAAAAGAAAGAGAGAAAAAAAAGAATCCAATATGCAAAATCAATTGTATTAAAATCTCTGACGGCGAAAAAAAGAAAACCAAAAACCAAATGTTTTGCATTTTAGAAGTCTTTACTTTTTTCTCCATCTCCTTTACCTTCTCCGTCGCCTTGTTCCTCTTCTTTTTTACTTCTCTACAATTTTTATACTTGAAATAATCTAGATATTGAAACAAAGATTATCTATGCTGCCGTACCGAAGAAGCAACAGTTGTGAGTTATATTTGGTTGAAGTTTTAAGCTCCTGCGAAATCAATGACTGTCTGCCTGAATTGAGTTGAATAAGTAGTTTTTTGTATTTTATTTTTTATTGCATTTATTTTTTTTTTTCCATTTTGATCCTGTTCTCTGCTCTTTATAAGATTCTTTATTGTATGGCTGACATATCAGCTGAATGAGATCTTTTACCGCAAGTGCTGCCGAGGCTAGTTGCGGCTGCAGCGCGGAGTTTGCCATAAGATTTTGACAATTCGGACACTTCTCTTTAATGCCATTTTGACTTAGTGCTGCAGTCCTTACCGCAAAAGTTTAGTTAAGCTTTCAAGAGCAACAATAACAACCTCCATAAAAGCGAAATGATCTTCTTCAAGAACAAAAACAAAAACAAAAAAGGATGACAACAAAAAAATGTTAAAAAAATAAATAAAGCAAAGCGAAGCGATTGAAGAAGACAAAGTTAAGTGTAAGTTATACGTTTTCGTTTTATTTTTTGACGTGATGTACGGAAATCTAGATTTGTTAAGAAATTTTTTCTGAGAATTCTCAAAAAATCCATTCAACTTATTTGTTTATAAGGTTAGTGAACTTTTTCCTTTTCTGTCATTTTTCTTCTTTTTTTTTTTTTTGTTTTTTCAAAATTAAATATTATATGCATTTCATTTTTTTGTAGATTTTTATATATAATTAGAGGCTTTCAACACCTACTCCAAGTTTTTGATATTTAAAAAGAAAATATATATGTTTAAAAACAAAAATGCAAATTTCCAACTTTTGTGCTTGAGAAGAAAAATCAGCGAAGCATTTAAGGAAAAAAATTGTTTATTTGCATAAATTTAATAATGCATCACTTTGACTGCTGCTTCTGCTACTCACTCATTTTGACGGTCATGTATTCACTTGATATACTGTATCACTGTTGCGCTTGAATCGTTTTGTGCAGTCGGCGGCTGACTTTCAAAAGCCATCACCATAGGAAATGTTATGTTATTTTGAAGACCCATAAATAATTTGTTGCTTTATTAATAATTAAGACATTACGACTCAAACATTCAAAGTCTCTCACACTTCTCGCAACATTCATCAGAGGAATAATAAAAAGAAGCACATACACCGCAAAAGGAATGTATACAGACGTTTCAGCAAAGTTGAACGCCAAAGTAGATTAGCATCTAGAGGAACTTGTCCACTTGTCCAGTGACCTCCGCTAAACCGACTTAAAATCACACGCTTTTAAAAACCTTTTTGAAGGCTTTATTATAAATTAACTAAAGCCTTTCGTCGTATTAAGCCTCAACTTATTGTCTTTATAGCTTCCAACGGTCGAACTTAAACATTTTCTTATTGCAATTGTTTTTGTAATTAATTTAGCCACAGAAACAAATTCTAAAAATTAACCCATGACGATTCAATTGTTAGTCGAGATCCTTTGCCTACTCGGACACTCAGGCGGTTTAGAAATTTTAATTCCTTGCTGTGGTACGCAAATTAGTTGATTAAGAACATTTAACCTCGATTTCAAGACTACATTTCCATTTTTATGACCGTCAGTGTTGCAATGACAAAAAGCGGAGAAAACAAAGAAGAAGTAGTCGAATAGTCGAACAGTCGAATATCTTGAGGCAAATAATTACGTAATTATAAGGGATTTCTGTATGTTACATACATAACAACACGTACAATATATTCTCCGGTACTAGGCGCAAAAAGAAAATGGAATATAGAGAGGGCCACGAAGAAAGCTATCTTCCTTTCTTTTATCGTCCAATCTTCAGTTCTTTCTTCTTGGAAAAATTCATAAATGGTATTAACGATATATGAGCTTAGCGCGATCTTTTCTAAAATCTAAACGATGGTTTTAATCTTTATAGGGTTCCCGAGTGTTCCCGATACCACACATCCCTAGACAAAAATTTTATTTAATAAATTCGCTGTCCGCTCCTCAGCAATATATTAAAAGGAATTGCTACGATACGTTGTCCAAGTTTTGTATGCATAAGTTATGTAAAGGCAGATCTCCATATGCAAAGCGATTTTATTAATGAATGAGTGAGTGTAACTTCTTGTTGTTGTGTTGTAATATTACAACTAATTCTCTTCTGCCAGCACTCTTTTCGTGACTTAGCTTAGCAATAAGCAAATCAAACCAAATCAACTCACTTGGGTTTCTCACTGATCAATCCCTACTTTAGTAGCCCGCTTAAGTAGTTTAACGGCGATCATAACTGCTGAGGAAAATAGAATAAGCTGAAAGGTAGTCCTTGACTGAATCGGAACATGTCAATATAAAAAACTTTAGCACTTTTATGCAAGAGTGCAACTGCTGTGCACTCGCATTATCGCATGCGAGCCGTATAGAAGGAGATGGAAATTGTATTGTGTGCAATTCCGTCGCCACTCAAAAAGGAAAACGCTCATATATATGATTCAGGAGAGATATCGGAGAATCCCACGCCCGATTTATCGAAATCACCGTAATGGCGTCAAGTGATGTGAGTTCTTTCAATATAAATAAAACTAAGTAAGCGATGAAAGCTCGAAAAGCTGCGAAGTCTAAACATTTTGCAAACTTGAAATAATGCCACTACTATAAAAAGTTCCTTATCAAATAAAGAACAAACCGCACAGCTTCCGCTCATACTCTACTAGGCCAAGGCGAGCTTCTCGTATTTGGAGCCAAAATGTGATTTCTCAAGAATTCTTAAATCAGTAGGTTAAAGAGAAGAAGAGAAGAGAGAGAATGGATTCAGTTATCTAAGAAATGCTGGTATGAAAGTTAATTGCAGTGATGATATAAAAAAGTACTGAATGGTGCTATAAATATTGAATTTGACGCATGCGAAAGTGTATCGATTATCAGCGAGATGATGATGATTACGAAAAACTATTGAAAACATTATGTACAGCAAGGTAAGAGAGACTTACTCCTAAGATAATTGTAGAAAAAAATTACCAATAGGTAAATTATAGTAGCGATCAATAGGCACTACCCTGCTGTTAATTACGGCTATATTATCATTTAGCTTATCCCCGAAATAATCTTATGTTTTCATTGGTAAGTGACGACTCGGTCGTTATGCTGATATAAATAATTTTGAACCATGAACAGAAATCGAAGTTTGAGCATCAGTTCAGTTTGGAATACCCCCTATTTATCACCATTCTCCCATAGTGAACGGTTCCTTTGCTAAGAGTAGCCCACCTAAGGTAACCAGCTTCGCCGTCCACCGCATTTGGTTGATTTTCAATTTGCATTAGAAAACATTTTTCATTTTAATCTTTCACATGATGAGCATAATAATAGCTCCCCATCAGGTATTTCAATAGTAAAGGAATAACCCGCTGGTAATTTTATTCTCTTCTAAAAAGTAAAAAATATCAAAAAAATAAAAAGTTAAAACCTTTTTATGTTTAATATCGCTTTGCTAAAGACCATCCAAGTGGCCCGTTAACGTGCTTGATTGCCGTTATAAAATATTTTAACAGTCATTTATTTTAACAAAAAAAAAAAAAAAAAAGCAAAGCAAAAAAAATCGACGCAAGCGTTATCTAATGCCAAATAGTTTTCGCTTTAAAGTTTTGGTTTCCTCTCAAAGAATGTTTAGGAAGTTAGCTCAGCCATCACGTCATAAACAAGAGGCATTATTTATGTAACAAAAACACCAATAGCGAAGGTAGAGAATAAGCACAAAATCTTGACTCTGAACTGCCGGCATCCGTTGGTAGCCTTTCTTTTACTTTACCTGCCACTATAACAGCACACACATCACTTGTTTGCATTGTTCAAGAAAGCGCATATCTAAAGAAGCCGCTACTATTGTGAATAAACTAAAACTGATTGTTATTTGGTGTTGTTATGAAAATTATAAAATCATGTTGCCTTCAAACGCATTGTTTAACTTTATTTTAAAATTTATAGTTGGCTGTGTTTTTTCTTTCACCTCTTTTCCTTTTCTCCTTAGTGTGCAGCAAATACGTTAAAAGTGCGCATATATATGAAAGTCAAGTATTCAGCACGAAGTGCGTCTAATAACCGCAAAGTCGATCTAAAACAGAGTATGAACAAAAATTGAAAACCATTTCTCTTAGTGTGAATGCAGGATAACCACAAGCCATTATTTCTGCTAAGTTATGTTGGAAACAACTTGTACATCCATCGCACTCGACAATTTCAAAACTTTCGTATTAATCGAAAAGACAAGAAAGCATATAAATGATCAGAAAATATTGTCTGGCACTGACACATATTCGATAAAAGGTGCAAATTACCCGATATCCAGGAAATGAAACTGTGAGAATGGGAAAATTAAATACAGATTCGTGGATTCGATGGTTTTTCTGCCGGCGTCATCAAGTAAAGTAGCTTCATGCAGTTGGCGATTGACGAGAAAATGAACAGGAGTTCACGAAAAAAGGGAAGGGAAAAGAACGACATGTAAGTAGATCGTTTGCGAACGTCAAAGTCAGTCGAGTCAGGGCAGTTGAGTCCTAATATAAGAACGGACATGGACAGACACGGGAACCCTATCATTAAAATCGCGCATGTGCACAACTTTCGTAATTACGTCGGTTTACGCCTTTAATTAATGGGATATTAATGTACTTAAGGGAGATAATAGCACAGAGGACACAGACGCTAAGAATAAACGTGAACTAAAGACTAAAACTCTAATATATGAACACTGGATCACTCAACATTATTAGAAGTTTACGATACATTTAAGAAGAACGTAACATCACATGTTCGGTTTAGCCTTCAACTTCTATGATCTCTTTCCAGTATTAGGAGTTGAGATCCAGCAAGCACAGTCCCGAAAATGAAGTGCACTTTACTTTGGAAAAGCGAAGCATCCAATGTGTACTCAGTAGATAACCAGCCAAGGCATTCGCGGAGAGTTAACCACGCCTTGCACGGATGATATAAAAAATTAGAAAAAATACCTAGTTATTGATAAACCGTATCGTGAATATAAGTTCCGGTAAATGCTTTCTAACTAGAATTGCTAAGAAATACATGCACGAGTAGCCGAGTACACAAGAATCCCGACTACCAAGCGAGTGCAAGTGGAACTTAAGTCTCGATAACAGAAATTTATTCTCATTTTTTAAAATTTCAGTTAAAGTGTTTTTGAAAAATGTTTTCTCCTAATTCCTTATCATATCGTAATCATTCATCGCATACTCTTAAACGAATTCGAAATCATTCGATCTGCAATAAAAAAAACTAAAAATCCGCCTTTAAAAAATTCTTCAGCAAGAATGTTTCCGCGAACTATTTATCGACTTTTATATTCGACATATATATTTACATATATATATATATTCTGTATATGTTTTTGCGGTGACCTTGTTATTCGCACAAATTGGAAAAAGATCACAGAGTTAGGTACTGTTCAAGGATGTTGCCATGACGATGATTTTCTCTTACAAAGCGGAAAACGCTTCATTCAAATAAGGCCTTAGCTCTCTGTTCAGAAATCCGTGTATAGTATATCTCTATGTCAAGCAAGACTTTTTCGCGGCTTTACTAACACTTGAATTTACACATCTCCTTGCCAGCACTCATATACATCCGTAAACCTTTGCTGGTGCTTTGTTTTGGAATTCATTCGTTTCTCTATTTTTCACTGAATGTAAACGCGAACAAAATTGGTTTGGTTTTTAATTACTCCGATGTGCCCGGTGTGAATTTCCATTTAATAAATTAATTAACTAATAAAAATATAATAATAAATAATATTTCGTACAACATTCTTACATTTAAGCTCATTATTAAGTTTGATAAGCAAAGCGTAGCGATTGAGAAGTGCAGCCTTTAAAGTGGCAACCCGAGCTCATTTCCTGACGTCATGTTATGCCTTTATATGAAATCTAAATACGTGTATATAATATTGGGAGCTATAAACTAATGTGCTATATACACAATATGTCAAAAATAAAAAAAATAATAATAAAAAATCCGTCTTTCCCGTACAAATGATAATCAAGTGGAAATTGTATGGAAATTTTTAATTTAAAAGGAATACAAAACGATATACGACATCAACGCGATTTTATTCCTGTTGTGTGCAAGGGTGTATTAAGTTGATGCGCATGCGTATACATCAAACGCCAAACAGATGGGATAGATGCAACCTTTATTATACCGATCGACTCAGAAACGCCCTATGAAATACTTTCTGATGGATTCAAAAAGTGTTCTTGTCTGTCCGTATTTTTGTGTTACACACTTGGCAATTCTTGAGATGTTTTGACGAATTCTGGTACAACCGCGTGTTTTGGCCCAAGGACGGATTCTATTGTAAATGGTTTAGATCGGACCAATTTTTCGACCACTTTCCCTACAACGCTTTATATCGAAAAGTCGTTATACAAATAGTTTCATTAACAGAGATGGTGGAGGATATTTAATCCTGCGTAGTCGGTTAGAATATTTGTGCTTACTTTTAAAAAATACTTTCAGTGAAATAAATGTCTCTGGATTTTTGTAAAAGTACAATTCTGGAACATTAACGTTCACCCACTTTTCTACGTAAACCTACGCTTAAGGAGATTTAACAGTTAAATGGTCGCATATAATTGCCTATGCGTCTACTCTGACCGGTGATTTTCTCCTTTGGAAATGCAAAAAGGTGACCACACCCTTCATCACTAGCACCGGTCTAACATACACTCCAAACACAGACGATACTTATAATCAATAATGGAATTATCGATCGATCGATATATCGAACAAATCGTCTTCGTAATATTCTTGAAAACTCATTCCGTTACGCACATTAGGGTCCTTCCTGGACATTTAAGGGAGTTTAATTTTCTTTGAGCAGAGGTAATTGCGAGAATACCGCACAGTATATGTATGACGTATATACGCACTAAATTCTTCAACATGTGCATTTATTCTAACATTTTGCAATACTTAGCAACTACCGTTAGAACAAGCGATCTTTAGAGAAAAAAGATGCTGTCTTTTGCATCTCAACATCGAAACACCGGAAGTTTCGTGGACGGTCGTTCAAGTGTTAGCATACTTATCACCACAGAAGACAGTCCAATCGAGTTATATCACCTGACCTTGGCGGTCAGGTCGCATTAACATTTTTGTACGATTACACCATCATTGAATTTTTCCTTCAATAATGACATGTTGCAACATCACATTCCGTCCACGTCGAAAGCACTTGCTTCATGCCCCAAAAGCACAGTGGTCGTGTTTCAGTAGCATTCCCCTCTGGCGATGTCAACAACTGCATTTTTAGACTATAAACCGCAGACAAAAGTTAATTTTTGCACACCTTAAGGTCGTTTAGAAAAAGCAGGCGGATTTTTTTTACTCCATGGGATAGTTTTCCTTATTTACGAAGAATTTAAGCAAATATGAGTTTCATCGCACATGCACAAAAGACATCCCGAGCCGATTCATTATCTTTGTAACATTTCTACGCGCATGCATTTTAACAATTTCTATGCGTAGTGCAACTGGCTACATTTTCATGGTAATTAAAAAGTAATACTTGACATAAATGTTGATGAGAACATGAAAAAGGAAACAATGTACGGTATAAAGTTTAAATAATCTCCACGCCCTATATGCTTATCAGCCTATGTAATCCCAAGATATATATAAATCACTAAAGCTGATGTTTACCATTTAAGTCACTCAGTCTAAACCTCTTCAAAAAAAGGGGAAAAGCGCAAACATTACTTCTTCACTCACTTCACAACACAACACGAGTTTAAGAGGAATCCTTGTCTCCTATGTTCTATATAAATAAGTAATAGTTGCTTGCATGTATTTTGAGCAGCAATGTCTATTGATAAAAATGAAAAACTAAAGCGAAATATGTGTGAAAATAAATAACGATTCAAATTCAATTAAATTAGTTTCATTTATTATTATTATTATTATTATTGTGAAAATTTAGACAGAGAACAAGTTTTGAGATTAAAATCTTAAAGCACTGGCATCTTAGTCTATCGGCTTTATTGAAAACTCTACGGCACTTGAGGTTTGAACCCACGACCATTGAATTGCTAGTCGAGACTCTTGCCTACTCGGCCACTCAGGCGGATAATTTTTCATTTAATATTATTGAGTTATTCGGTGCATACCGACGCTAATCATCGAACGCTCAAAATTGCACTTTCGACATTCTTTGCTGTTATTTGTGGTTTGATTTGAAGAAATCCACGGTCATGACCATCAAACACTTTTATAAACTTATACTGATGCTGGATTTTGGTTTCAACGGGCTAAAAGTAGTGATTTTGATGTCAGCGCCAAAAAACGATCTGAACACCAAAAAAGTTCAACGGCAATTGCGAGACTTAGCGGACGAAGACCCAGACAGCTCAATCTCCCAGAAAAGCTTTCGAACATCTTAACAATTGATGAATCAAAGGTTTGCAGACGCTTACACACAATCCAAAAGGAGGAAAAATGGCTATCATACGAGTTAACTGAAACTGCCATTTCGGGCCTTTTCAACATCACGGTTTGATTGCGCCCCGGCCAAAAAAAGAAGATTCCTTCGTGGCGTGTTGTGACTGGTGATAAAAAGTAGACATACTTCGACAATCCTAAGCGCAAAAAATCATGGCTAGTCTAGGGGACCCATCCACATCGAACCCAAAGCGGAATATTCATGGCCATAGAGTTTTACTCTGCAAATGGTGGGATCAGCAAAGTGAAGTGTATTACGAGCTGCGAAAACCGAATCAAACTGTCGCTGCAGATGTCTAACGACGTCAATTGAACATATTAAACGATAAACTGTTGCAAGAAAACCAAAATAGCGGTTAACAGACGCAATTCATCCTTTTGCGTGACAACGCCCAGCCACACATTGGAAGCACCAAACATAGCCTCTTCTGATTACCACTTGCTCAGATCAAGGCACAATAGCATTAGCTGGCACGCGGTTCCAATATGGTGAAGGAGTGCGAAAATGTGTCGACGTTTGGATCGCTTCCAACCATATTCCCAGAATGATAGGAAAAATTGGAATGATGGAAAATATTCTCATTATTTGTATATATTGTGCTAATTTTTTCGAATCTCAAATGCGGTAGAGTTTTTAATAAAAGCGATAGCCTTAGATGCTAGCGCTTTAAGGCTTTAGTCTTAGAATTTATTCTCTGGCTAAATTAATAATAATAATAACCATTTCTCCACATACTTGCTTGTTCAAATGAAAAAAATGATCAAAATACATGCAAATAGCTTCCGAGAATTTTCTTTAGATTCAGCGAACTTTCGCTTGTTAAACTTCAGTTAAGAATAAAGTTACCTAAAACGAATCGAGTTTCGATGTAAGTGCCAATGGGTGAGACTAGTTCTTATTATAAACGATTGGACAAGCTTCATACCAAGCTGTCTGTCTATTAAAGAAGTTTCTCTCAACTAAACATTCGATTTATTACAAAATTTTACTTAGCACAAGATAGCCTGGGAACTGCGAAATAACCAAATGATATGTCATCAAGTTGTCAAAGGCGAACAACAAAGTTAAAATATGCCTTTTCAAGTAAGAAAACCCGAGTAAAAGGGAAGTAAAGATAGAAAAATATCTTTGTTTGTATGCGTGTACGAGTTTGATGCGCTGCGTAAAAAGGCAAGAACTCGCAACACCCCAAATTGCAATTAAGGTTAATTTCAACAAATTGCATGCCACAAAGTGTTAAAGGGAATCCGGTAACTGGAATAATAAGAACTGGAAAAAGGAAAAAAAAAACACATAAAATTGCCTATACATGGCGCATACGAACACAAAAGTCGAACTTGAAATTTTAAACAAAACTTCTGAGGAGAACGAAAGAAAGAAAAACAGGCAGACAAACGGCGATAGGACTGCAAAGTCTTATTATCATCTACAACAAATACTATTGTGCATTGTTGCATATCAAACGCTTAATAGCAACAAAGTTTGCAATAAAATTGCACCCGGAGTGTCGTTTCAAGAGATGATATGTGCGAGAGATGAGCAAGAGCCCATCATCAACCAAATACGTATAAAATACGTATAGTTATTGAAAAAGGAAAGAAATCGATGAAGTTCAATGTAAAAATTCTAGAATATATTGCCGAAGCAAAGGGCAATAACAACAACAAAACCAATAATAATAATAATAATAATAATAATAATAAAAATAATAGCAACAACAATAATAACAAGAAAATTAAATTACACCTTAGATTATTACCTTTTAAAGAACAAGTCGGACATAACAGGAGCAGCAAGCAAGAATCGTAAAAATTATAATGAAGTTTACAATAAGAGTGAATGATAAAAGGACATACACAATAACGTTGCTCGTGTGGTTCTTGCTCAAAAGATGATGATAATGATAATAAGTACGGTCATGATGATGACGAGTTACATACATGCACATGCACATATTTTATAGGCATACAACTTATGCAACGCGCGAAAACACTTGTGCAATAGTATCGCAAATGTTGAGTTATTCGATATAACATACAAACACACGCTCACATACACACACACACACACACACACACATATATGCACTCATACCCTAACCTATAGTTCCCTTTGACTATTTTCTGCACAATGTGTATAAGTATCCGGCGATCAGCGTTTACCTTGGATTATACTACGCTTAATATAATGTTGTTTTTGTTGTTACGATTACGTTGTTTTGCACAATGACCCTCTAACTCGGTGGTAGTGTTTTAGGCTGTTATGCAACCCCGCCCTTTTGCAAGAAATTCTTTATTCTACACTTCTCCGCTACCTTAACTCATACATACATTACTGTTGTCTTGTTGTTTGTGTTGTCTGTGTGTGCGGTGCAAAACTTTTGAACATTGATCGCACGAATCAAGCGCAAGATTACTCACGCGAACCCAATTTGGCAATTGCTTATTAGCGCAGCCGCTTCAACACCGCATCAACGGCAAACGGCAAACGGCAAACGGCACAGGTTGCTAGTCGGCATATACAGCAGCAGGAAAACATTATACATTACGTTCCACTTATATCACCTTCTTGTTAGATACTAACGAATAATGCAACTTATGTGCAAGCAAATATACAGCCGTACAAGCGAACATAAAGCAATTTTGCTGAATTTCTGCATACACCACTAGCCTAAGATGTTTTGCTTGTCTACCTGTCTGATTGACTAACTGATGGTTTGACTAAAATATGTGCCGTTTCTCTGTCTTTCCTTCTCTTGTTTTTTGCTTGACTGAGTGTGCTTGGATGAATAGATGGCGGTCGGTTGTTTGGCTGGTTGCTTCGCTTGGTTACGATGACTAGCTCTTAAGCTAAACGGCAAATGTGTTTCAACAATTGATCGATTGATTAACTAGTCGTTGTTATTATTGTTGTTGTACCACATTCGTACATCATTTTATATAAATTACAAAAAAAAAAAAAAAAAAAAAAAAACGTTTTTTTTAATGCTTAGATAATTTTGGTACTTATTTTCTTTTCCTTTTTGTTTCAAGTTTTTTTGCTTTTTTGTTTTTTTTGTCTTTGGTTTTTGTGATCTGTAAAAGAGCCCTTAAGTAATGATGACACTGATTGATGTTGTTACTATTGTTATTTAATTCTAGAGAAATATAAAAAATGTATCTATGTTTTGCTTACCAACGTCGTCTGGCAAGCTTGAAATACGAAAATATTTTTTACCAAGTCATGATGATCACTTTGTCCTTAGGTAACCGAACTGGTCTTGCACAGCACTGCAGCTTATGCAAACTGGATACAATGCTTCGTAATTTGCCATTTAGTTCAATATAGTTTCTCTGTAATTTGATGAAAAAATTTGACTAAACTGTTACATGGGCATACATATTGTCAGACTCTGCCTTGGCATCTCGTATTTAAAGCGACTTGTGCGCAAAGCAATAAAAATTTAGATTTAGTTTGCATTCTCGATAAGTAATGCAGTTCATTGAGGGCGAAGAACATTCAATAAAATCTCTAATATCTATAGTTTCTTTCTTCTCCGTATAGAAGCAATGAATGCGTACAAACGTATGCGTAAGCATGCATCTGTATGCATGCTGTAGTCAGTCCTATTGTCAGTGTTGTTCATTTAACTTGAATCCAATCGGGGAAAACACGAGCCATTTACAAATCATTATAGCAATCTGTCCATTTGTAAGATGCCTTAAAAGACCTAGGAAAACATTCTTGTGGGCACCGATAGACAAGCGCAACACTGAAGAGATCAAAAATTAAGAAAACAAATTTTACCAATATTTTACTTGCTATAATATGTGCTAAACTAAAGTTGTGCAACACCGTTAGTGTGTTGCGACCCTTTTGCCAAATTGTGGAAAGGAAATTAATATTAAGACTAAAATCGAAGTATCCGCTACTTACGTCCACAATACGCGAATTATGTTCAAATAGTCGCTTTATTAACTTTGAGTCTCTTTAAACTGCTTTCTAGGCTTTGTAATGCTATGAAAAGACTACATTTCCGTTACTCAAAGCTGCTTTCTTGTAAACAAAAATTATTTTTGAATGAACCGGACTCACCTTTTTTCACGAAGAAATTCGCTTAAAAATGCGTTTTTAGAACTTCGTACAAATTTCAATTCGGTGAATTTTCAGTGATATCACTTGCTGCGCTTTTAACAGCACCGACTAGGTTACGATATTTGGTGGTATCCAAAGTAATTCCAGCTGTGAAAAATTGACTCTCCCATTGACTAAATCAAACGGAACGCACAAAACGCTGGTTGAAATGTTGTTTTGCTGTAGCCGTAGGTTATTTGTTGCTTCGGTTTCTGATAGTTTTGATGATAATTAGTAAGAAAAATGTAGGTATTCTTTTTTTGTCGGAGTCACCAATTTGTTTCTAATCAAAAATAATGACGCACTTAATGACGCACAAAATTAAAATAATGCCTAACCGAGCACAATTTATTTCTAGTAAGAAACTCGAACTCTTGGTCTACAAATTTGTTAACTAATTCCGCGTCCGCCCAGACTTTACAAGCTTGCCTAACTTTTTTATGTTCTAACTATATTTCAAGAAGGTTAAGGCTATTATCAGTCCCCACAATATTATGCAGGGCACTGACCTTAATAAGTTATTGAAGATCCATGTTATTGAAAAGCCGTAAGTGGCAAAAAGTTTAAGCGATGCAACTATTAATGTAGAAAATCCTAATAAAGCAAGCTTAGAAGAAGTGCGATCGCAAGCATCTAGTACCTCTGTACATTCGATTTGAAATCATTCAGAAGCGACAAGGAAGACTTCTATAGTTAAATTGTTGTAAAAGCGAACACAGCCGATAAAAAACGAATCGTCGCGGCATAGCATCGCCCGTTACACGGCTAAGATTGGATTTGCAAAAAAAAGAAGGGCGAAGAGAAGGGAGCCCCAACGAATATTCCATCTCCCCAGTACCATCTACTTATAGCTTTACTTGCTAAAGTATTTAATTATTAGTAGATCCGCTCCACTAAATCAAATGGATGAGTGAGTCGAAATGCTTTGGTTTTTCTAACAATCGAGATGCCGCAGGCATAACAGCATGGCTGGATAACAAGGAAAACTCGCCCTAGAGAGTAATAAACTTTGTGAAAAGCGTTTGTAAATGCGTGCTGCTCTCTGATGAGTTGACAAAACGCTTGGTGCCCGACTCATACTAGCAGACTACTTATTTCTGCTATTAGATAACTTACTTCTGAAAGAAAACGGGCAGGTTAACGTAGGCAAGTAATTGTCCAACCTTCTTCTTGCTTGCCCTCCTTCGGCACTGTTTTACATTATCAACGATCAATTTTATTTTGTTCGTAGGACTCTACAGTGCTTTATTTGTGAGAGAAAGTCGCTTTAATTTATGAGCTTTCAGGCACATCTTAATTTTATTTTATTTATTTATTACACTTATACAGAAACTCAACTAAAAAAAAGACAGTCGAGTTCAAATGACTCCTAAAGTAAATCTTAAATTAATTATTACTAAAAAAACTTAGTATAAGTACAATAAAACAAATAAAAGGAAAAAAAAAGAAAAAGAAAAAAAAGCATGTACACAATTAGCACAGAGCCACACCCACAACCGGTACAGAACCCAGTTGCAAATGAACCCCTAAGCCATCGCAAACATGCATAAGCTTGGCAACCGATAATAGTTAACAACAATTAATTTTCGAATCGTAGTGACTTTTTAGGATTAAGAGCTAGTTTAAGTACGACATTGGCAAATCTCGTGTATTAAGCAATGTTGCTTTAATGGACTTTAAAGTGTCCGATAATGAAAAAAGGTGATAGACGCTATTCAGGTTCTTGCAAACAACTCTGAGCGCGTTAAACGGCTCATAATTATATTTACAATGACTAACCTTAACCAAGGTAAAATGCCTAGAGAAGCGGTTAGGAACATTAAAACTTATTTCTCCAAGTAATGACGGCGAGTCAATAGCGCCGTTTATTAATTTGATTGCAAAGCAAACGCCAAGAACAAATCTACGTTTTTCAAGAGACGGTAAGGACAAAAGAAGCAACCTATTTTCATAGGGGGGAAGAGAAGCAGACGGATCCCAACCCAAATTCCTAAGAGCAAACAACAGGAATTGCTTTTGAATAGATTCAATTGAGTCTACATAGCACCTGTACGAGGAAGACCACACAATAGAAGCGTATTCAAGTATAGGCCTAACCAAACACGTATACAGCCTTTTGGTAATATACGGATCATCTAGCTCTTTGGACCACCTCTTGATGAAACCAAGAGCGGACCTAGCTTTGCTTATCGAGAACTCAACGTGCAAATTGAAACGTAACCTACGGTCAAAGAGGACGCCTAGGTCTGTGAACGACTCAACGTCCTCCAACTTGTGCCAATCTATAAAGTAATGGGTTATGAATGACTTCCTTCTAGAGAAAGAAAGCTTCTTACATTTATTTAGGTTTAGTGTCATATAATTTGAAGAGCACCATGCCACCAATTTATTTAGGTCAGTTTGAAGCTGATGTGATTGCGATTCTAAGGAAAAAGAAGAAAATTAAGATCTGGCTAGATTTAATCGCCGAAGGCAAGTCATTAATGTATAGATTAAATAAAATGGGTCCTAAGTGGCTACCTTGAGGTACTCCTGACGAAACGTGGAATTCATATGAAGTGGTGAAGTTAAACAAAACCCTGAATGACCTATTATGCAAATAAGAGCTTATCCATTTCACTAAATGGGAAGGGAAGCCAGCGGCTTGAAGTTTAAAGATAAGTAATTGGTGGTTAACCAAATCAAACGCTTTGCTAAAATCAGTGTATATGACATCAGTGCAAGAGCCATTGGAAAATGCCTTGAAAACCTGACAAGTAAACTCTAAAAGATTAGTGACCGTAAAATTTCCTTTTCGGAAACCATGTTGGAATGGAGAAATATATGATTTGATGGCAAAGACCAAACGCTGAGTCAGAATTCTCTCAAATAGTTTAGGTAAAACACTCAGCTTGGCAATGCCTCTATAGTTCTCCACGAGCTGTCTACTCCCACTTTTGTGAATAGGAATAAGATAACTACTCCTCCAACACGAAGGGAAAACACCTAAATTCAGGGACAAATTAAAAATCTTTGAGATAACAACACAAAGCTCAATAGCGCAAGGCTTAAGTACACATGATGGAATTCCATCAGGTCCAGGCGCACAACTGTATTTCAGAGAAGTCAACCCATTACAAACGTCGTCATCAGATATAACCAAATTGGGTATTGAAACCGAATTAGTTATAGGATAAGGGTAATTTGCTGATGAATCAAAACCAGCAGACGAAAAGTTTCGTCGGAAGTACTCCGCAAACAGATTTGAGATTTCAAAATCATCCGAGGAGTCAGAGCCATTAAAAGAGACAAACGAGGGATGTGCAGAAATTTTTCTTTTTGAATTAACAAATTTAAAGAAGTATTTAGGATTAGAAAACAGAGAGGATTTAATGAACTGAAGGTATCTGCAATAATAACGGTGGTTGAGGGAGTTAAATCTATGCCTTGCGGCTGAGTACGCGAAATAGTTTATTACTAGTATCAAGATTCTTTAAGCTTCTGCGTGAAAAAAATATATATGCGAAATAATGTAAATGAAAATATATTCTGGACCTGCTTTTGGGCCCTTGTTATCCCTTTGACTTCAATCCCGCACGAGTCCACAATATACTTACTTTACTTTTAAACACCTAACAATTTTAGGAACCTTTCGGTTTAGGATGTGAGACCTTTTTTATTTTCATGGACAAAACTTAGTCTTTCTTGCTTTCACGTCAATTTTAATTAAGCACTTAGGGCAATATGTATTTATATGAAAGCCTATTTTTTTAATCATTGTATTGAAAAGAAATTGAGAGAGTGAATGTCAATTAACTATGGTACAATTATCAAAATTCTGAGGAAAGGTATTCAATATCCATTTGGACATTTTATCTCCGACACACGTTTTATTTTCAATAGAAATTTCAATTACTTACATAGAAAAATTGGTTGACATTTTTCGTGGAGGAAAGGAGAGGGAAGGAAAAAAAAAATGAATCACAAATAAAGAAACAGGATATTTGGTTGATTGTCAGCGTGATTCACAAATTCACAAAAAGATGTGCTAGCCAAAGCCAACCAACTATTGATAAAATAACAATAGAAACAAGCAAAAAAGTTACCTACTGCATCGTATGATGAATCTCGGATACCCACCGCGTAGATCAAATTGTAGGGGAACTCAATCAAGAATTATTTTAGTTGCGCCAAGTCTTGCCTGTTGCCTGTAACTATTACACAAAAAATGATTGGGATATATTTAGAAACTTTAATTACTTACAGGCCCACTCCATTTTTATAAATCAGTTTCTAATAGGTCTGCAAGGAAATCTTGAAGGATGTACAATGGCCGATATTACTAGTATCAAGATGAATCAGACCACGACTTAACCATCTGCAGTTAAAGAATCATTGCAAACCTTAAACTTCCATTATGCCTCTTTTTTTATTTCTTCAGAGCTTTAAATAAGTTGAGTTCAGTATCAAACAAATGCCAAATGATGGAAGAGGTGTTTTCAACTCTCTTGAACCGTGAAGAGTGATCGATATTATAAAATATAGAACATACTAGAGATGTAGCAGAGAAATTATTCTTCTTCTTTAAGGACTCACTAAGAAAGTGGCAAACAGAGGATTGCTAATTAGGTACATCCTTGACAATAATTGAAGTATTTTGAAAAAATTAAGCAAAATAATAAAAAGACAAATTCAGTCAATTCCAGAAATCTCAGTCA
Source organism: Glossina morsitans morsitans (assembly GCA_001077435.1). Taxonomy (NCBI): domain Eukaryota; kingdom Metazoa; phylum Arthropoda; class Insecta; order Diptera; family Glossinidae; genus Glossina; species Glossina morsitans. Next base: position 20,923 of record CCAG010017937.1, on the reverse strand, counting down.
ATGGCTTGAATTGTATAGACGCAAAAACTCATGAGCTTATTAGACAACCTAATAGAGAACAACCGTTAATGTGTCTGATAATAAAAGGGTGTGAAGAGGGTAGCGTAGACCATTTGCTCGACTAAGCACTCATTTCAAGGACAAATTGATGCAAAATTCCAAATTTGACCTGTACACATATGAGAGTCCGTCTGAGTAGCCGGGTTGGTAAGGACCGCGACTACCAAGTCGGAGTTCGCGAGGTCAAATCTGACGTGCAGTAGAGTTTTCTTTGGCCACGCCACAGATATAGTGAATGCTCACTCGGCAAAGGCATAACATTTATTGATGGGGCATATACCCACAAGGCTCTGGCCACCACTTCCCTATTTCCTTCTTTCTTCCTCTTTCCTTTCTCTACTTTCTAACAGTAGCCTACACAAGTAGTGGACATCCCCAGAGAGATATTAAAAAGAAAAAGAAGCATACCGTTTATCAAGCTTCATCATTTGCTACGAGTCTTCGGAAACGATCTGTGAACAGAACCCCTAACTCTTTACAGATCAAGTCAGCAAGCTCAGTTAATACTCTGCGAACATTTGATCATAAAATAAGCCTTTAATTTGCCAAACCAACAACAAAAGCCAACGAAATTTGACGCAAGTTTCCTGTACAACTCTGACACTAAAATATAAGGTGCACTGCACTGACGAAAGTAATTCGAAAGCCAACGCATAAACCTCAAAAAAAAGTTGCTTGAACCAGTTCGGTATTTTTCAATAATTTTATATCTCGATTTAAAAAACAGGTTGGCAGATGTCAATGCTGTCAGAATCATGGCCAAAATATCCGATACCACTTCTCCTACTTTCTACGCGAATTTTACCGGTAACTTTACCAATAAGCAGTTCATTGACAGACACTCTTAATTCAAAAGTAAATTATTTGTTTTATATACATACGTGTTGTATATATATATATATATACAATATATATATATATATATATATATATATATATATACATATACATCTTATCAGGTATTACTTAGGTTGTTGTGATTGAATGTTTTTTTATTCTGATCGACTATTTGACTTATTTTGCATGCTTTTTTGCTTGATCTGTTCTGTCAATTAGTAGTTAGCAGGAAAAGTTCTCACAGCTCTTAGCGTTACAAACAATATGAAAAGTTTAACAGACTTTCAATCAAATGACAGTTTCCTTAAGTGTGCTGCACCACAGCTGACAAACAAATATTTGTCGAAAATGTTCCTCTAAATCGAGTAAAAAGTATTACCCTAAACTCTATTTCTATTTACCATCAATAAAGAGAACAAAAATATTTCATGGTAAACCTGAAGTAAAAAGAAAAAACAAAAAGAAAGCAAAAAATTATGTTGCGCTGTAATCGCACCTTGCTTATCCGCTACCTTTACCTTAAAACATCCAGTAAAAGTGAAACATCGGTTCTCTATAATATAGGATAGACTGGCCATCTACTGGTACTATTGGATCAACAAAACATCGCATATAATTACTCTTTTCGTTACATCTATTGTGGTTCACGGAATCTTTATAAAAAGAAGAGCATAGAACGGAGAATCGTTATCAAATGCAATTACGTGCAAGGATCCCCGACAATTTAGTTTTTGCTTGACGACGCCTAAATGGACGGACAGACATGCCTCGAAGCTAATCAACAATATATATATTCTTTATAAGATCTCGGGACTTGTCTTCTGGGTGTCGCATACGTTTTGACAAAATGAATATAACTTCAACCAGTGCCCCGTGATTGGTATAAAGAAAAACAAATGCAAATTTACTTTATCAATTATTTAACGATAAAAATCTTAGCAAGCAATATTGTTTCTAAGAGCTTCTGAGATTAGAAGAGGAAGATGACAAAAAAACGAAAGACGAAGAACAAAAACGGAAAAGAAAACCGAATCTTGAGACTTATTGTCATTCAATTAAATCAGTTGTAAAAATAACAAGATTATCCCCCTGATGGCAGACATCTTGAGATGACTGTTAAGGAAACCAACAAAAAAACACAAAAAAAAAAGAAAAGAAATAAAAAACCAATAAGACTCAGAGATTTGCCAAAGTCACCACATGACTATTCTGATAAAGTGATGGTGGTGGGCAATCAACGGTGGTCATTTGGCAAATTGTCAAACGTTCAACAGCAGCAGTGGCAGCAAAATTAAATGAATTGAATTGAATTGAGAATTTATTTTTATATGATTTACATATATATTGAATTTATTTATTTGATCTAAATATCACATCAATTAACTTAAAGTTTCAATATCAGTTAAACGTGCTTCAGGTGTATTGAAAAAAAAAAAAAGAAAAATTGTTTCACTACACATAGTTATACCTTTATGTAATTATTTTGAATTAATGTTTAAAAAAAAAAAATTGTTTTTTTCCTCATATGACCCAACAGTATTCAGTATAGGCTTTAAATTAACTCAAGCGGGAACATGCTTTAAAGCCATTGAAATGTCGACTGAAATTAACAACAACTGCTCGTTTGCTTTTCTCCCTTTCGCTCTTTCTCATCCTCTCGGTCTCTCTTTCTCTATCTCTCTAACAGAACAACACAATGCAACAGAATTAAAAACCCTCGCGTATGAAAACTGCATTTGACTTAAATTGGATTTTTTCGGATGTGTGTTTTTGTTTTTTCGTTTAGTTTTTTAGCTTTGCTTAAAAACACATGAAACAAAAACAAAAACAATAACAAAAAAAAAACAAAAACATAAAACCTTGTTAGGTTCGCTATCATTTCAAAAGGTTGCGAAACATGTGTTTGCTATGTGCATGTGTGTGTCGATTCGTTTTGCTCTTTTCAAAGAAATAATTCCATTTAAAGTTAATTCTTTTTTCATTGGCCATGCGACCACAACATAATCATTGTATCGTTTTTTTGCTGCAGAAATGGCAAACTCATTACAAGTAACAACCACTCAATTTTTTTACTACACGCGGACCGTGCGCTTGGGAGCGACCAACTTTTTGCTATTAAAAGAATTGCCAAAAATCATTGTTAAGACAAGTGAGGATTAGTTTGGGAGGTTCGAACGTTTTCTAACAAAAATGTTCTTTCTGGCAAACGTTTCCTGAGGCTAGTCACGATGTGACCATATAATAATTAAGTTGATCAACAATGTCTATATTTCATGGGATTTCTGATGCATTTTTTTTAGCCTTAAAACTTATTTGGTTTAAGGGAAATTCTTCATTTCAAAGGTGCCAATGAAAAGTACATTTTACTTGAAAATGTCGAAAGTCGAAAAGATTCATCTTAAAAAAACATAAAAGTCGGGGGCTTTGTTTCATCATGGGTTTCCAAAATCCAATAAAATCGCTTTATGTAAATCGAAAAAAAATCAACGATTTTTGTCTATGCATTTTATTTAACTACTTAATAGGATTCGATTCGAAAAATTACAGTTCTTGAAATGATTGTGTTAGAAGAAGCCCGGGTCCATCTTCAAAACTTTCCTCAAAACATTACTTAGAGGGTTTGTAAATGAAAAGCAAATTTCAAGTGTACTTAGCCATACCTTCAATCTCTTCTTTACCATTTCTCCCGTGCATATATAGACCATCGCTTGTTCGTTAGGACTAAATGTTCTTTCCTTAGCTTTGGAGAGGAAGACCAAAATCGTACGATGTTTGTAATATTCACTTAGGAACTGAGCATATGCAGCTTTTCTTATATCTACGTCAGTATGATGGGAGCTTTTTCACTGCTTGGAGTTCGTTGAGATTTCCTTTTTTGGGCTCTTTGAACTTTACTTAATAATACCACTTAGTACGCGATAATATCATAAATTGTAAAAAAAAAAAACTCGCATGCGATATTTTATATTCAGTAATTGATTGATTGGTAATAAAACAAGAAATTTGCTTTACGGGCTCCGCTTTGAGGCGATTTTCAAATAAAAAAAAAATCCCAATTTCATTAAGTCTATCTGGTACTCGTCGATGCCACGTTCAAAAAGAAAATAAATTTTCACTGTCTTTTGACTTAAAATGATTTTTTTCTTTCCTACATTTCCTGCTTACAAAGTAAGAGTTTTGATATCTCCACAAACACATACCTATCTGATGACGAAAGTTGCTTAGAATGGTTGAGAGTATAATCCGAAAATTTCGCACGCACCCTGGCGTTCAATGGATTAGACTTTTGTACACACTATCATCTACAAACTGATATACGGCTGTTTCATAAAAACAATCACTTATATCGGCGTAAATTGAATCGACTTGAATAGATTATGTACGAATCAATAAATAGCGAACGTTTAGTTTAGTAAAACTTGGAATTTAAGCGCTTTAAAAGCTAATGTTTACACGGAATTCTTCAGGTACAAACTTTTTCGGCTAAGGCTGAACCTAACTTATTCCGTACAGGGCAATTTCTTATATGTCCAGTTGCGTTGCATCAGAACGGAAAATGTTATTTAATAGCAGTTCGCCAGAATTCGTTAAGTTGACTTGATATACATTAGATAGTAGATTCTTCACTGCCGCCTGCCGATGATCTACCTATTGTGAAACATAATTTTCAATCGAGCTCCTTATCTTTGCCACCTCTGATTATGAATGTATGTATTTATTATACATCTCCATGTATTTATATATGTGTTTTTTTATACCGTTTTGTGTTTTTTCGTGTTTTCGTTAAGCATCTGAATTAATGTGCGAATTCCTCTTTTTATGTGCAGAGATATATCTACATATCTACTTGAAGGTTCCGTCCATGATACTATTATCCAAAATGGCTCGTTAAGTGATTAATCAGCGCCAAGAGTAATTTAGTAACTCATATGTTAAGGTTGTTGTTCACGTTAAAAGAACTTAACTTTAATTATATAAATGCAATTTTTTTTCTTCATAATCGTCGCTTGTTAAAAGTGTCTGGAAATAGTTCCTTAAAATTTCCAAATTGTTTAGCCAAAGCGCAGTGAAGTGTTCTTTTTTTTTTTTTTTTTTTTTTTGAATTAACCTTCCTGAATAGACCTTGCTTCTCTTTAGTTTTTGAAAGATGATCAATATCATATATGACGCCGTTTAACGCGCATTTATAAATTGATTTTAAATAATTTTTAATAAAAAGTCAAAATGACCGAGAATTGTGAACAATTTCCTAATTCTTATGTCCACAGTTGGGGCATATGTATCTCACGTATACTACATTTTCTACCTCAAAGTGCTTAAACAAGTAACCATCCTTGGCACAGGATTATCGGCGAGGCATCACTCTGAAATATATGTTTGAGAGTTCTGGCGTTGGGCTTTTTGCTCCACACAGACGAAAAGCAACTGTGTGGCGCAGTCTTCGTTAGTACCAAAGCTGCTACGTAAACAGCTAGATTGGACTTTAAAATTTGGCAGATAACCTTAGGAAATCCCCATAATCACTGAGTACTTAATTAACGTAAAAGTTCATATCACTCTGTTACTTAATACTCCTGTCGCTGGCTTACTCTAATATATCTGCTTTTCGTCTAACGGGTGGTGTGTCGTCAATAATTTAACTTTACAGCTGCCTGGACCTTTCACTGGTACTTAAAAGGTAGAGAAGTTTTTTAATAAGTGTTTTAAGCGATTTGCGTATAAAAAACAAAAATACTAAAAGGATTGAAGGAAGGAATGATCCTTATTTTTTGTTTTAAAGTATTATATACTCGGCGCAACTATTTTCTAAATAAAACATCATCCATATGATTATCACGACTCTTTCTACGTAAACGACTTTCTGCTCTCCTAATTTCATCGAAAGTGCTTCCAGCAGAGGTTTTTCATGCTTGAATAGTATCTGGTCTACTACTATATCCTTGAAAAGAATTCAAATAACTGCATAAGGTTTAGCTTAAAAGCGCTAAAGCACAGCTCTCTGTACGCCTCCCGCTATGCAAATTTTTTGGAATTATCGCATCACAATCGTGTAACGGATCGACTATTAAACTGGCTCTAGCCTACGTGGCCTTATCTTGTTGAATTCAGATAATGCTTAGGTCAATAACTAACAAGCAAGGCCGTAAGAAATATGCTGGCTTCCGTTTGTAGCGCCCTTCATTCACGTCCATTTTCGTCTTTAAAGGAATAAGTGCAGTTAATGTCCCTGGACCAAAAAAGACGGAAACAGTCGCCTTAAAAAAATCTAAGCAAGTCTCATGGATAATTGGCCTCACACTAAAGGGAATAATTCTGCTTATTCGCTGAATCGTTAAAGTGAAAAAAACAACTTATCTCAGAAGATGATCTTTACGAAACAGTGCAAGCAAAATTTCGTTATGACAACGACGACTTTGGTAGAAGATTTAGATAAATTGTGAACGTTGTTGAGCTGCAATATGCCGTCGGCATGAGAATGTTTCTTTCGGATAAAATTTCTAAACGTTATTAAGATGCGTATCAATTATTGTACCCGCTGCGGCATATGTTCGTAAAGTCCGAAATTGAAAGTCCTTCGTTTAATCGGCGGAAGATTGCTAGTTATCATCGCAGTAAGTCTGCGCGCTCGTCTTCGTTAGACAATTGATTTGCGCAAAAGTGGGGGACAAATCGTAATCTGGTTGCGTATGCTTATCATTTATGATTACAGATCGCACATCAAATTTGAGAAAACGGATCGCGTCCTTGTAATAACCAAACCTCTCCTCGAAGTGTTAACTTTAGATGGCAATTTTTACATATTTACATAGCAACAAAAACCATTGGCTTATCAGTAGATATCGATTTAAAATTACGCAAAATCATACAGATAGTAAATAGTCAGTTGGTTAGTCGGAACTATTTCACAATCGCGGAAAGACTATGAAAATGGTGCATATCGAATTTTTTTTTAGCCGTAGTCCGTATTCTTGAACCGTTGGCTTTGATAGTTTCATTTCGCAAACCTCTTTGTGCGCACAAATCTTTATCCATACATCCACACACACGTGGTTTATTATCAAAGCAGACTAGAATGTCTAAAACCAACGCATCTCTGTCCCGCAGTCTAATGTAAGTTTTACTTGAGTCAGGCAGCAACTCTGCTAAACGAAAAATCGATAAAATATCAAATGACAACATCAATAATACGATATGTAATATATAAGCATACGCGCACACACACCAATACTCGCACGCATACTTCCAAGCATAGTGCCATTACATCGCAATGGCATGTTATGGTTTTAAAATGGCGCTGTTGCAACACAGTCATATAATTGCGTTGATTGTACTCTACAAATACTTTACCTCCCTTAGCTTACCGTCAGCTCGTACACAAATGCACTTACTTATGCATATACACACTTTTTTTCACGTCATTTCAATATTTGCGCACATGTATATTCGTATAGCTGACGTAAGATGACTGAATAACCGACAAACCGATAGACAGGCAGTCATACATATTTCGATCGACATGTTTATTCTTCTATATATATATATATATATATATACATATAGAAATGTATGTATGCATAGCAAAAAAACTTATAAATATGCGTATATTTTTTGTTGTTGTTATTATGTATAATATCCTGATAAATTCAAAATACTCGAATGTGCATCGTAAAGCACATCAGCAGAATAATACTCGCAGCTAACAATTCTGTGCAAAAAAAGAAAAAAATTGAAATAACAACCGCAACAATAGTAACAGTAAGATGAACAAATAACATATTGTTGTTGGCTTAGCAGATTTAGCCAAACAATTGAAACTAGGTCATGTACATGCGAAAGCATACATCAGTTTGTAGAGAAACAAAACTACATCAAAAAGGCAAGTGCAACTCAATACGAATACTGGGTACCCGTCAATTCGACTTCGGTTACAAAGCATTAGTTAAGTAACCCTATCTCTCTTTCCTCATGAAGCTTCAAAGTGTAAATTGCACACGAGTAAATTTTATTTGATTACACTCTGAAGCTTCTCGGTTCAGGCACGCATTCAGAGAACAATGTTTCAGAATATTCGATGTGGATGAGCTCAACACAAAGGCATTACACGAACACGTTGGAAAACATAGCTGCAATCTTTTTGAACATTATTTGAATCCATTTGGAATATATAGGTCGTTAAGGTGGCTGCCAACTGACAATTTCTTCGTCAAGATATATTCAAGGCCCATACGGAGCCCATTTTTTTTCTTTCTTTTTTGGTTAGTACGGCCACTCACTCAAGAAATGTCCCCTGTATTTGTGAAAGGGCGATACTCACCAAGAAATGGCTGAAGAGCAGAGAATAGGAAATGGTCTGGATGTATGTCTGATGGGTAAGTGTTATGTCTTCGCCCAGTGAGCATCCACTACACCAACAACCGAGTGTCAAGGGTCAAAGAGCATTGAGATTTTGACCCGCGATCACTGATTTATTAGACGCGATTCTTATCTACGGGACTGCACGATAGCTCATGATTGCTCAATGGTTTCAATCATGGCCGGCCAGTAACGATGCTAAGCCGAAATCGATTGATCAAAATTTTCATGCATTATCTACCAAAATTCAATCGTTTTTAAACATGACTTTGAATATAACCGAGTTTTTCATATGACATTATTTAGTTTTGATCAGGGTACGTCTCTAATAGGGCCTGCATAACTTCATCGTAGCTCAAAAAAGAAGATCTATTAAACAATAATCGAGAAGCTTTCATGATTTGCAAAATTTAGCTGAGTGCGTCCCGTATTGTCATAGGATTTTCAAGTTGGATTTCGAATTGAAAAAGTTATGAGGAGAGCCTGAAAGAGATCTGGATGTATTTACATTCAAGAGAATCTTCCGGTCGCCAGGTACGATGGTAAGTTTTATTGCTAGCTCCAGTGTAAGATCTACTCTTGATTAAATGAAAGTTTTAACTTAAGTTTAAGGAAAAATGAAATTATAATCTAGTATTTATTCTAAATGAACATTTAAAATATAAAAGTGAAAAGTTCTTCCTATTTTACTAGCTTCACAAGACTTCATACTGGACGTTCTAATTGCATAGGGAATGAATTCAACGAACTTAAAAAGGATACCAGAGCATATTCATAAAAACACATAAATGAATTGACTTTGCCGCCGGTTAACGGGGCCTTCTTTATGGTTTAACGTCGAAGCTCCTTGACCTCAATCTTCAAGCACAATCGCAAATGTATCCTCTAGTTAGAATAACTAGCGCTCTCGCTTATGTACGCGCAAAGATCATTACGCTTTTCTTGCTAACACTTCTCGCACTTCTATCATTGTGCATTTGTATAAACTATATTATCGCTTAGTAATCCTAAAGTGGAAGACAGTATGAAAATTTACTTATCTAACCTAATTGTTTTCTCAAACAATACCAAAACAAAAGCTGACTGCCCGTTGGATTTTCGTCAGATGCTCTAGTGCTGAATGCGACAACTTGTAAAGTGCACCAGAATGTGATTATCTAACGAAATACAAATATTCTGCCAATGTAATCCTTTGGCTTAGCCAATTAATGAAAATAATCCAATTTTGCATTAAAAAATACTTACCTTTTTTTTTATTTATTTAATTAATTTTTGTTGACCAGCAACTTAAGGCATGTCCCCTATATGTGCGGGCGTGGTAGTGATCAGAAAGGGTTATAGAAAGAAAGGGATGACGAGAGTATCTGCACGTACATCCTGCATATTGAGACATCACGTACGGTGGGAGCGGGCACTACTGGTAAGTTCTTCTAAAGGCGAGCAGTATGGTTAGAGAAGGACTAGTGGCGGTAGTGCGTTGTGCGATATGCGCTTAGTCCTGTTTGGAGATTTAATTCATGGGCAAATTCTTTTTTATCTCTGTAGAACACTTAGCCTGGGTGCACATGTAGACAGGCGCAATGCAGCTCGAATTAAACTGGTGTTCAAGAGTGTCGAGGGTTTTGGACACTTTGGTCGTTCATTAGTATCCGAGTATTTCGCTGTACGCCGTTGAGCGTCGCCAAGCAAGTATAAGTGGCGTAAATTGTACTATGATCGTCTGCAGCGAAGTAATTTTTGCGTTGCTTCAAAAAGGCAAAGCCCTCTCTTGCGTCATTCGACACAAGACATCAACGTTTGCCAATTCTTCTACATCGATTTCACCAAAAGACCAACACTTTTCCTATGCGTTAGCGGAGAACTTTGGTTTTTGATTAAAGCGTGCTCTATTAGCCTTACCCCCTCCAGATATTTTTATGAGGTCCCGATTCAGTTATTATTCGTCCAGCGTTTCTTCTGTGCCCCGGTTCTTTATGGTTTCTTCGATCGTATCTCTTTTGAAAAAGCTAAACAGACACTTTAGAGAATCAATACCTACAGGTGCCACGAAGTAACGATAAATATTCCTTCTACTATGTTAAAGGAAATAATCCATTTATTTTTTCTTTTCTGGCTTCCAGTCGAATTCAGACTAACACTTAAAGAATTAAAATTACAAACTTAAAGGATGACCTTACAGACAAGAACATCGACCAGAAGCAACAGCAAATTTTGAAGTACACAATTCAAGTAAACATGTTTTACGGTGTCTTTCATACTTAGGATCACATACTTATATACTTATCTACTAGAGAAATTCGAACCAGCAAGAACACCGAATTCGCCGAACTCCCCTCCACTAAGCGGTAGCCCGTTCATAATAGAAACAAATGGAAAAAAACACTTTTAATCCTTTTTCCTTCATAGGGGTCCAGCAAGCACCAGATGCAATTTGTTCCCAAATATTGATTTACTTTTATTATCTCGAAAAAGTTCCGAACCCTTTAGTTGCAATATTTTAGAGATTAAAATGCCGTTGAGGACGTTCTTGAGATATTTTTTAAAGATCGGTCATACTTTTACGAAATCAAAGCCAGAATATGTGAACGCTTTTCTCTCCGGTTTCCAGTGTCTGCGTTCCAATACAACCTACACTATACAATGCAACTATGAACCAAACTTTTTAAAACCTTTCCAATCGATTTGGTTAATAATAGAAGAGAAAAGTTATCAATGGAAAATATGCTAAAAGCATTGTAATGCGATTTTATTTAAATATATAAATAAATGAAAGAGTTGCGGCGTTATAAATATTTACTGCTTTTGCTGATTGTATCCGCGAATCGTTTCAGTGTTTCCTGTTTTCCTGCTGCACTTTTTTCTTCTACAGATACATTTTATTACTACAATTATTTGCACCCTTTTTTATGCTTTTAATTTTTGTTTTTATTTTTAAACAACATCGCAACAGTATCATCATAACACATTTACGTCACTGCGGCTCCTATCCACATATGTTGCACATTTTATTTTTATAGCCTTCTTTTAGAGATTTTATTCCAAAAATCGAACGTGCAAAAAAGAAGGGAAAATAAATTAATGTAAAATTGTTTATAACGTACATGTATAAAAATGTCCACCACCAGTGTTTTTTAAAGCAGCTACAACAGCATAACATCCTTCGATTAATCAAATTAACATAAAACGGATAAAAATTCTGTAATTAAATCTCTTTTTAATATTTCGTGGCGTTTGTAAATCAGACTTCCGTTCTGCGTGTACTCTGGTAGTTTTTCCCTAAATATTTTTTATGAAAAAAATGAAAACGCATACATGTACCATTTTTTTATTTTCTTTATTTAAGCTATGGTAGGCTCTATTATGCGCGAAATTTGGGAAATGAAACTTTCGTTCGACTACCATATGATCTAGATGTGGAATGTTCGGATACCATGTGAAAGGCATTCGTTCGGTTTCCAAAATGTCACTTACACGGAGTGTTAATGTTGAAAAAAATAAATTATCTCAACTAAACTTAGTCAACAAAACTCAAAGACTAATTGAGAAAAGTCGGAGTGAACATTTTTTAAGTCATCGTTAGTCTAGTAACTCCTCTCCCCCCTTTTGTTGTACGCCTTCCAATCTAAATGGAACTAAGGCAAAGGTAAAAAAGCCTTTTTGTTTTTCTTAAGAAAAAGTTAAACAAAAACATTTCGATGCTTTATTATTACGCCCTATTTTATCTAATAGGAAGACTCAATTTTTGTACACGTATATCGCCCCATCAGCCACAAAATGTACATGAAATTTTTTGTTGCTGTCATTCATGGATAATGACCAAAAAGACTTAAGTACAGAGGTTTTTTTAGTTTATACTTTGTTTCATGCGTGTACTTCGTTCGTTCAATTCCGTTTTAATATCGACCTGCGCGTATTGTTTAAATGTTTTGCAAACTTTACAGCTGTTATATTAATTTGCATTGGACATAGACGAAAACGGGAAGACAGCTTGATCGACTGATGAACAGACAGAAGCAGAAACAACGAGCGAAAAGACGGACGGACGAAGAGTAAGGCGCGCAGATAAATAGACCGCCAGTGAGGGGCAATGAGGCGCCCAAGAAAACAAATGGACAGACAGACAGACAGTCAGGTGGTCAAATAGACGAACAGACGAACATGGCTAAACCGATTTAGATGTTGACATTAATTAGTCAAAAATAAGTACGACTTGGAATATATCTAAAACTTTCCTATGAATGCTGGAAACGTTTTGACAAAATGAGTGCACTGCTACGGTTCGTCACGGGTTTTTTTTGCGGCCTGGTTGGTTTAATACGACTAAGCGTTTTCCACTTCCAAGCTTCGAAGGTAAAACATAGCTTTATCCCGATTTAATTTGTAGCACAGCACTCTCTGAACAACTTAAAATGCAATCTCTCGCAAACGTGCCTCTCGATCTCTGCAAAGATTATGAATTCATATTTCGGCAAACACAGTAACAAAGTTAGTAGACTCTTACACTTCGCTGGTTATAATGAAAATATTGAAATGTTTTGAAGCCTTCTATGGGCGAGCGAATTCAATTGGCTTTTAGGCCATTTTCTTTTAATTTCCTTTTTTTTTGTCAATATTTTTTCCCTCACCCCTTGTTCAATGCCTGTTGCCGTTAAAAGAGCTCCGCGTGCAATATAAAATTCGCATTTGTTTTGTTTTAAAGGATTTTATTTACGACGCACATGTACAGCGATTGTGATTGTATGTAACAATATTTGCATACATGTACGTTTATTAAGAGCTTGAGATTAACAACAGCTGCTACCAATTGGCTTTAAAGCCATTCAATCTTTGTATATTTCGGTTAACGCTTCCTTTTTTTCTGTTTTTGTTTTTGCAGAGAATATAATTTGTTTTTTTTTTTCTTGTACTTTTTTGCAATGGACTCTGAGTTAATAACCGTAAACACGCACGCCTATATAAAATTGTATAGAATGTTATTTTTCACACATTGACACATTTACCGGAAGTTTTATTAAATTTTATTTTATTTTATTTTTTTATGTACAAAATTGGTTTCTGTTTTAATGCCTATCAGCGAAGGGTGAGTACTACATTCAATTGTCCGTTTGGTTCGTCATTGTTAAAACTTTACAGTTGGTAGCAGAGGAATTGTTTGTGCATTTGAATTAAAATAAAAAAATAGTTCTGCCTAGCAATTGAAGATTATCGTTTTTGAAAAGCTTTCCACGCTTCTGTTCAGTGTACCATGTAGACCGCTTTAACCATGTAAGTCATAGTTTTTCCTCGGCGCTATGGCGCTATGTTATTACAATAAATGCAAGCTCTAACAGCATTTTCAACGCAGCCTCTAACTTAACTCCCTAGTGTGTCATTGGTACCCTTAAGACCTTCTATTATTGGGCTCAAAATAAATTCTAACAAAATAACGTGTCTGCCACGCTTTACATTAGCTGAAGGTTTGAAAAAATTGCAGTTTAAATCAGATGCTGGCAAAGAAGAGACGAGTAGGAAAAGCTTAGGGAATTTGTTACGTTTATTGAAAAGCCCCCAAGTTCCATTAAAATTAGCTACAACTCTTCCAAGACAGTAAAGCATTAATATGCCAGAAGAGTGCTTGAATTTTCCAGGAAGACACTACACTTACTGTAAACATGAAGCCGGGACGGAACAAGGTTTTCCTCAAAGAAAGATATAAGGCCGTGAATAGGAGGGCAGTCGGCGAAATCAGCCTCTATATATGTACATAGTAGGAAATTTTATATAGGTGCCCTACAATGTCAATAGGTTTGTTTTTAATGGGTTTAAAGAGACTAGAGACAGCGTCTAACCAATTGAAGCTGTCCACACCCATCTCTGAATGTTTCGGAATGTATGCTTATTTCTCAAGTTTCCAAATTCGTTTGATTTACTCTGCTCTGTGTTCCCATTCTTAAGAAATCAGCTTGTTGCACTAGTTGAAATCATTATACTACAAACAGTGTACGGCCTCACTATTGTGCGATTTGGAATAATAAATAGATTTGAAAGAAGAAAAATTCAAATCAAAAAACATTTTGATCACAGTATTATGTGTCATTTTAGAATAATCTCAAACACTTTCGATTACAATCCTCATAAAGGATAATTGTAGAACACTTACTTGAAATTTAAAAATCGTTGATCTCGGACGCTCGAACGGAACGTCTTAAATATTTCATTGAATATAAAATGTAAGATCCTGCGTTTGAATTTCGCTTTAACGAAAGGTTGGGTTTGAAAAATTCGCCTTGAGCCGAATAAAATTTGCTGCCGTCTTCGTTGTGCTTATTCCCTGTTGTTTAATAACTATTTTTTTTTTTTTTTGTTTCTCGTAGAAAAAAAGCCTGCGGCTTATTTTCATTGTGTTGGTATGAAAAAACATGTTCCAATTAAATCTTTTAACACAATTTCAATTTAATTTTTTCCATAGTCTATGCGAAGCCGCAATCGTGTACCACCCACTAACCTACCTTCAAACTTTGGCACAATTTTTAATACTCTGTAACTAAAACAATAGAACTAATTAAAGAATTAATCCCGCTTTAAGTTCCATTAAAGTTGCTGCAATTCACTGGCTCATTGTTTTCATCTTCTTCGTGTTGTTCATCTACATCCTTTTTTCTTCTTCTTACACTTGGTTTTTTTGTTCTTGCAAGTTTTAAGAGTTTTCATGTAATTTTCCATAACATAATCTAAGTAGAAAAGCAAAAAAAAGAAGAAGAAAACTGATAAAAACAAATAACAAACCAGTAATGACTTTACGTCGAATCGCGATTACCTACCTAACAGAAAAAATTAAATGAAAATCGGCTCCGCTCGTTGCGCCCTAGACAGCGTAACAGACTCAAACTTTCCGGTGAATATAAATTCAAAATTAATATTGAGCCGACTTGGCTGATTTTTGAAGTTTACATTAAACCTCGTGATCGTAAAATTTGCTTAACCGGGAAAAATCTGGAATTGATAGAAATCAAATTTCGTGATTTTCCCGAAATTGTTCCCAATCCATGATATATGTACATACATATTTCCACAAAGTTTTCTAATTGTTGCAAAAAGTATAATCAACTTAACGTATTTCACGCTTTCCCCATGAAGTTAAGAAACGAGCAAGAAAATGCAAAAAGTTTTCTTTTTTTATTTTCCTTTCTTTAATTCAATTTTCTTTATTATTAGTGGGTTTTCTAGTTAGTGCACGTGTTTGTCTACGCATTTAGGAGAAGTAAATTTGTCCTTTCTTGTCTACACAGTCAGGCTTACAGCGCAACAATTTCATGTTCTAACAGAATACTGGATGCCACGGGCAAGTTATCGCTTTTCATATGAAGTCGGTTAGTATATCGTACTCTGTCTATATGAATAGTGATATGTTTTCACCAAATATATACATAAATCAAGCAGATGTCGCCAGTCCACGCTTTAGGCGATATTTAGATGTCAAATCTGATCGAATGAAGCATCGAATGAACATCGATTTTCGTAAAAGCGGGGCGGCCAAGGCAAAGAGCATCATGGGGATCAAAATTCTCCAAGGACACGTCGTCTATTCTTTATAGCACTTCCACAAATATTTTTGAGATTGTTTGACGTATTTTGTTTTCCAGAATAAAGAAGAGCAACCTAGTTTGATCTGATCTCTTGAAATCAAAATTGCAACTTATGTCTCGCCTTTTGAAGCAATCCACGAAAGAACCCATATTTAGATATCATCGTGAGGTTGGAAACGTCATTCGAACAAACAATAGGTCATCTATTAAAACCTGTGTTCAACGGAAAAAGTAATGTCTGCTGATAAAAGCGGGCAGCATGTATCAGTGCTGCTTAGAAGTGCAATAATATCCTGAGCAAGGCCGGACTCGTTGATACTGAAAAATCACGAATGTCTTTTCTTTGTCGCAATTGCATTAATTATTGTTGGTAGCATCCCCTAATGATGATTTCATTCTGTTGGAATGAGCCATACCGCAATGGATATTTCGGCGATTGGCGATGTTAATGATTCGCTACGACTTTGGGTATCATGAAGCAATCATTCTTCATCACTCGTCCGGAATTCTCAATATTAAGCTTGGAATTAAGGAAAAAAGGTAAAATATCCAGCAAAGGGAGTTGTTTGGCATAGAACTCCTCTTATTCGAAGCTCCAGGAGGTGTATTCCGTAAGCGCTACTTTGACAATTAATACACTTTCGTGTAGTTCAAACATGGAACTTTCAAACGAAGAAGTCATTGCGTTTTCTTCAGTTCCCACAACACTACTTACACTTTACACTCTTAGAAAACGGACTGAATTTGGATCCATAATATATGTTAACTTAGAAAAAGCAACTTTCGGTCTTTTCCTAGGGTATTTTGTGCAGAAGCAATTGAAGACAACATATTTGATTTTTGGCATTGTAGCCCTTAAAGGGAAAATTTTGTGTTCTGTAGAAGCCGAGAGGACAATCGACGATAACGAATTGTCAGAATAGGTTGTTATATGGAGAGTGGTCGAGAGGGTGGACCGATCCGAACCATTTTCACAGACGAACAGAGGGACTGACAGGCTTAGATCAATTCAGACAATGATCCGAACTCGATCAGTATAGAAATAGCTGGGGACATCTTAAGTCCTTCTGCGTGTTATATACGACCGCACTAAGTTAATATAGCCTGTACCCTGAGTGGTAAGGGGTATAAAAAAGAGGATAAATGTTGAATGGACTGACGAGAAATGTATGTTTTAAAATAAAATACTAGCTTTGCGTACATTACAGTACAGTCGAAAAAGTTAATGAAATTTTAGTTTGATAAGAGACATACGGACCTAAGCATATAATATTTCGAAACTTCAATTATTTGCGAAAGCAGCATTCGACTAAGGTAACCCTTTCTATTAGTGAAGGTTATAACGGGCGTCTATGTTGACACTTGACATGTTTATGCCTGTCATCACCAGCATAGTCGTTTTTTAAAAACGTTTGCAATGCCCGGAAAGAGGTTTCAGACACGCTGTACTGTACACATCTTCTTGGTCAGTATCAAATTGTGAATCCACTTTCCCCTCTGTATGGGTGATCACAGTGGACATGCTCCTAAATAAAATGCAATTGTACTCAGATAGCGCGCCAACAATGAAAACTGTTGCAGATAAACAAACAAACTGTAAGGAACGCTCCGAAACGGTGAAATAGTTTTGGTAAAATTTAAATTAAGAAAAAAAAGATACCATGCAAAGATTGCTACATAAAGGGAGATGAGGTTTCAAGCGCAGGATGCAGATCTACATCGCTACGCATTTAAGTTTTAAAATGTCGGTTTCAAATCGGAGGAAGGTACTGGAAACTCTGAATTACAGGTTAATAGCGGAAATGACATACAGTCGGTTAAAGATAAGCTACAAAAGATACGACGGTAGAAAGTTCCATTAATATTCTACGTGTGATACGTCCCGTATAACAGGGTGTATTCAAATAGAAAGTCTTCCAGAAAAAAGAACAAAGAAGGAGGAAAAAAAAGCAAATATATTCTTCGTCAGCATCATATTCTGACTCGATTCATGCATGTCTGTTTCTCTGTCCGTCTCCCTGTCTGTCCGTCTGCCCCGCTATCTGTCTATCTGTTTTTTCGTCCAGTATGGAAACAAATTTGTTAATCGAATGTTATTCTTTATCAAATATCCTGGACTTAGGTTCTTCTTGTTTGAAGAAGTGCACTCCTTCAAGCACAAGTCAATTTAATATGGACTGTGTAAATAAAAAATTAAAACGAATGCAACCGTTCTAAGCCATCATTAGTCTAAAGTTAAGAAGAGAGCAGCAAATCTTACTTTCCTTATACACTCTCTACTTACTCTCTACTTCAATATCAAACAACACAAACCGCAGTACACTTTCACAAAGCGAAGAAGTAATTATGTAAATGAATTTACAACATAATGACAAGCAAACACTAGCCAGTTTAAATAAGTAAAAGAATTATTACACGTTACACACTGGTTTGTAAAGCCAATATTCACTAGAGCCTACAGGGATTTACTGCAAACGCATAGTGAGTAAAATGCGTTTCCATCATTTTACATCATTTGCTGAACATTTTTTTTGAAATGATTTCTTTTTTTTGTTTTTCATTATGATTTCCATCCCACATAAGTCGTGTATTTGTAAAGATTTTAATAATAAAAATGACATTTCATAGAACAAAAAACTTAACTTTTAATTCAAATTGAAATCCTGGCACACGATCTATAGAAATATTTATGGTTTAAAAGCCATAAATTAAGGTAGAATTGCTATAAATCAAACCTTT
Organism: Glossina morsitans morsitans; assembly: GCA_001077435.1. Classification (NCBI taxonomy): domain Eukaryota; kingdom Metazoa; phylum Arthropoda; class Insecta; order Diptera; family Glossinidae; genus Glossina; species Glossina morsitans. Next base: position 2,369 of record CCAG010017937.1, on the reverse strand, counting down.
AAATACCCAACAATTATTGTCATTTAATAATATTGCAATTTTTTTTCATAGCCGCCCACCGTTTAAAATCAGGACAATGTCCTTTAACCAAAACTAAGCGTATCCAACAACAGCACATCGTACCGATACACATGCTCGCTCGCATTATGGATAAATGAAAATTTATGTACGTTTAACTATAAAGCGCACGTTATCTCGTTCGAAAGCTGTCGAAGGGCGAAAAAAAAGAACTATGAAAATTTTGCAATCTCTGTAGGTGTGACTAATTCAATTACGCCCAATTTTTGTTGTCAAGCTGGCACAAGGGATTATGAAAGCGATTTGCTGACTGACTGAATAAGAGGAAAACAAAAACCATTATGTTTGTGTGTGTGTGTGTGCCTTTGCTTGTGTTTGTCACTATTTATGCGCTGAGCGCCGTAATAGTGCAGATGTTTGCATGTGTGAGCTGAATTAGTTTTTATATGTTTGCATGTTCAACATTATTTCAATGATTTTCATGGTTTTCAAAGTTAACAACATTCCGAGATTAAATCATTGTCATGTCGAACATTATGTTTGAATAAATGCATTTTATTTTCGCTTTGTTTGATATAAAATAATCATAATAAAGGATCCCTCTGTATGTTAGCGATGTATATTACGTGTATATATGTATACAATGACTTAAATAGATTATCCGTACAGTTTATATATAATGTATCCGCGTGTAGAGACATTTCATAGCATTTTGCCGTCAAACTAATGCGACATAATGCCAGTATGACAATCATAGTTTAAGAATAATAGTTTGATCACGATAACAGATGTTCAAAAATAATAGCAGTTGGGACCATTGCACGAAAACTAGTCTTGGGTCGTAGCTATGGTATTAAACGTATCACGGCACTGTACATCCTTTGCAAACAACTCTGTTAGGCGTGGGTGGGCGAATTAATTAACTAGAGCCGTCTCTTAATCCTCTTTTATATGAGTCTGTCATATATTTGTAGAAACTCTTAAATTAATATCTGCTATGAAATGTAACTAATAGTAATATTATGCATATTGTGGATGCTGTAAAGAAATTTGAAAGCCTTTATAGATTATTTGTATCGAGTTTTACGTTCGCAGTCTTCGTTTCGCTTAATTTAGAATGTATGTGTCAAGCAACTCACAACAACTTTTCCATTTACAAGTAAATATTCCATCGAGAGTCGATTGATAGGTGGACATACAAGCGGACTCACGATCACATGATCTTATGGTTCAATGGACAGGTGTATGGAAAGACGGACAACTTTACATTGGCTCATGAATATACAGACATGGTTCTATATTTTTAGCTACTATCAACGGAAATGTAACCCATTCCTAGACAGCGGACATAAAAAATTCATATAAGAATAACAATTTTTTGGAGAATAAAGGAAAATAACTGCATATGTACTTATTCAGCAGTTCAATAATTTAGTTAACATCGTTGACCCGATTCATCATTCATTATACTATAAAATTGATCCCTCGAACTCTGATTCTTTTTTGGAAGAACTAAATTTTAACTTCTGAAGACATTTACCATCTACTTAATGCCATTTTATAAAAGTGTGACAATTCCCTACATCTTAAGAACGTGAAACCGATATGAAATTTTTGGAAAAAAGTAAAACATTTATTTTTCTCGCACACACAGAAAAGTAAAAAGTTAGTATAGAGAATTAAACCTGTCTTTTTCAGCGTTTCTATTGCTTTCCGATCCTAAATTTGTCTAATGCTTTATTTTGTATATTGCAACATAGCTTGAGCATAGCATAAGCTTCCTGAGCCGTAAAACCAGATATTGTCATGTGAACATTTACAACACTAGGAAGAAAAGTTTCGAAAGTGCAATTGAAGATACATCTGAAGAAATGTGAAATCCTTCGAAATAAATTAGAGAAATTAGAAAATAAATTGATGCAATTAAAAATCATTGACGCAGGTGGTGGAGGTGCGCTTAGAACTTAAAAAACCAACAAAAAGAAGAACTCATATACCGCAGTCAAGAAAATACTCTATAATTAAACTATAAAACAAGTAAGAACATGATAGGCGCCCAAAGCCAACCACTAGAGATAGTGCACCACTTTGCCTAGCACTCGTTCTGGTCACAATACACGAAAAAATGCACATTGTATTCGAGCTTTCTTCAAGGAAGCCTGCCTATCGTAGGATGCTCAAAACATCACACGATGGTGATCCAAATTTAGCGAACTTAATTTGCTCCTTAAAAAACTTATTCTTTTTCAGTTTTCATCTTAGAGTGCTCCAAATTATACTTTCTTACCATATAAGGTCTTGCTTTTTCATGATATGCTGGGGTCTAAAAAATAGAGCGATTTGCTCTAAGT
>CCAG010017936.1:0-20390 GCA_001077435.1 Glossina morsitans morsitans | reverse complement strand
TTTAATTCAATGATCGTGGGTTCAAATCTCAAGTACGGTAGAGTTTTTAATAATAATGATAATAATAATAATATTAATAGAAAGCCGAAAGCCTTAGATGCTAGTGCTTTAAGACTTTAGTCTTAGAATTTATTCTCAGGCTAAATTTATATAATAGTAATAATAATAATATAACAAAAGAATTTGTATAATAATAATAATAATAAAAAAAAATACTATATATTCACAGAAGATGAGTGAAAACCGAAGCGTGTGACTAAACCGACCCAGATTATCTTTATAATAAAAATAAAAAATGAAGAAGGTAGTATTTTTTAATTATTACTGCCGTTATATTGCTCAACTTTGTCTATATCTAATCGATCATTTGAAATCCCGAGAGTGTTGGAAATTATTTACGCGCAAACGCGAAGGTGTGAAAAGACTCTTGCCTTGGTCGAAGTAGGCATACTCAAAAACGTAGTAGAAATAGCGTTAATATACCGTGTAACACAAAAACATTTATCCTGTAGCGCAGGAAGTGCACTGTCTCTTCACACAATTTCCCAAGTGAGTGGACCCTGAATAATTTCTTTATAACTTTACAAGTATTCCATTGCACTTTATTACCTATTTTTTATAGATAGAGAACCCACTATTTCCTTAATCCTGTTTAGCGCCAGGTCCAACAAGAAAATTTTCATATGCATCCACGACATGAGGCGGCCATATCTCATTCTGGTTTTAAGGCATTTCCAACAACGGAAAAGGGGACGAATAAACGAATTGTTCTTAAATCTAAAAATAAATACACTTTCCAGGGGTTGACAGGAAATCCTTATTTAATGTACAACATTTCAATTTTTTGCTCTGAACAATACTTGCAGAACGATCCTTACAATAAAGCTTTAGGAGCAATTGGTATTAAAAAATTCCCTGCTATGTGTACGCGTTCCAGTACACGCTTAAAAACAATTACAGGGCCAGGATTAAACTTAAGATATTAATATATTAAAATGCAAAAATTAATTGTTGTTATCACTATTTTATGCGACGTCATGATTTCTATAACACTGTTTGAAACGTGTATTCGTGATGGCAGAGGCGCCACGTAGAAATGTGTTTTGTGGCCTACAGACAAAAAAGGTATTTATTTAAAACAATTAAATTTCTTTACAGGCACCGGAAAAGATACACGGCGCAAGGAGACATCATCTATTCAAAAGCAGCTTAACGGGGAACGTGCGGTCATTTCAGCAAGACGTCCAGCGTATTCTTCAGTTGTGACATCCACCGATTATTATCCTTTCGCGAACCTCAACAAATTTTGGATCAAATGAACAAGTCATTGTGGAAACTCAAGAGAGTCTTGATAGGTCTTTCTAAACAAGTCGTCGACACACTCTTCCAAATTTTTGTGCTGTTTGTCGCACGCTTCGAAGAGACTGTAAGAAGAGTAAATTAAAAGGGTGCAAAAAAAATAATATTCTTTCTGACTGGGTCCCGGCTCTTATTGACCATGATGTTATACACTGCACGCTTACCTTAATTATGAACAAATGGTGACATCTTCTCGCTTCAACGCTTTTCGGGTTATTCATAAGCAAAAAGCTTCTTCTTACAATTAAAAAAGTTCACTTTGTGGTTAAAATTCGTATTCTTTTCAGCCACGGAACTAAAAATGATCTCTTGTGCGTGATTTGCGAATGTAGCGCATATTCGTCAAGGACGAGACAAAAATTCACGTAATATTTTTCTAAACTTTCCCTTTAAACAACATGAGCATAAAACTTTCACTTGTTTTATCTTTTGTAAAAATATCAAATTTTCCGGTTAACATATATAGGTTACTAGATCTCTTCTTCGTTCTACAGTCTTTTATATATGTATACTTTTTTTGTTTCTTTATTTTTTAATTAAACTTAAAAACTTTTATTTTGTTCACTTCAGTTTTGCAATGCGTGCGTGTATGCAAGCAAACATACTTCCAATATAACGGTTATCTTCCATTATCCTCTTGCATGTAGTTTAAAATTTTACAAATATTTTTTTCATGAATATATACATGAATATATATATACAAACGTTCGCCTGCATATAACTAGGACGATGTGTAGTTTAGTTCACAGATACAATGACACGATGACGAGTTTTAGGAAAAGAGAATGTTATCAAATAATTCCTCTGCTATGCTTTTACTCAAGCGCAAAAGCGTACGCACACATACCTATTGAATAACCTATACACTCATAAGTGCATGGAAACAATGAATTCTTTATTCTTTAACACATACATAGAATTAACTGATAGTGTGTAAGAATTAGAAGCCAAAAGATATTTGTGCAGGTCTCCACATCTATGTAGAGAGAAAAAACGGAATTTTTCTTTTCTTCATTGAAAAAAGAAGAGACAAAATTTGCATAAATTTAATTAAATTCAATGCTGAAGAGTTTACTTAAAAATGTCCTTTGAGTCATATTTGTTTAAGTTCATAAAAGAAACAAAAGTATTACAAAAAAAAAAATTTTTTTTATTATTTTCCTTTTTATGCAAGTTTCAGTTTTGTGAAAATTGCTTAAAAGATACGACAAGAAAACGGCGTCGGAAAAATTGTTGAGTAAATATGTTTATGGGCAAATTTAAATTAACAGAAAACGACGTCAGACACACGTCTTATTAGTGTTAGTTTGTGTTAGTGTGCACTGAATACTTTGCATATTTTAAGGACTTCACATACAAATTCTCATAAAATTTGCACTTAACGTAAAAGTAAAAAAATATAAATAAAATCACATCGCCGACTGTGAAACCCCTTATCAGTGAAAGAGAGGATTATAATATCACATAATGCCGGCAAGACTTTCCCTATATTAGAATGCATTTACGTATATGCATCTGGCTATCTCTCTACTTTCCGGATCTGCTGTTTCTGCCCCTATATATGTTTTTGCACTTGCCTTAGAAACGAATACCGAAACCTGAAGAAAGTGATGTTAGATTAATTAGCATCTCAGAAGCTACCTCCAGAAGCCTTCTTTTCCCTCGGCGATCTTGATCGCTCTTTAATTTGACTCTTTGGACTGCTTTTTTGATTTCTAGTTCGAAAAATTTCCTAGGGACGCATCATTAATTCCCGGAAGCATTTACCCTCGCATGTCCTTATTCACATTTAAACCACTATTTGTGGATTTCTTAAATAGGTATTGGAAAACGGTTTTGTTTCATCTCATATCACGGATGACCATTAACATTTCCATTGCGACATTGTGGCGGTCATAACTTTTGCCATACGCTGTTTACTCGAGGCGATATTCGTCATGAACGATATAAACGCAGTAACAGCCCTAATGTGACTAATATGACGGAGAACTCACAACTCACAAGCTATTTTTGTTTCTGTTATTATCGTGACCTTCTTTACAATGAAATTGAAGTTGGAGAATTTAATTGCGGTCATGTGTTCCGTAATGCAAAATTTAATATAAAGTCACAAAAACTATGACTTTTCTCTTATGAGTAGTGATCGGTCACAACGGCAAAATACCGATTGGTAATATAGGATAAATTTGTTTATGTCATTTTACCTATGCAAACGTAAGCTTGATTGGGCCAGAGGGACATACTGGTTTCCCACTAATGCTTCCTCTCTTGATGGCAGAATTTGATGTGCGTAAGTAGTGCAAACTAAACCGAATTTTGACGATGTGTGACATGCCTAAGAATTGATGACTTTTCAAAACGTCACAACACATCACGAGTCAGATGTATATACCATGGACATGACAGCTGACGAACATTTATATTATTAGCTAAAATAGTAAGCATGCAGATTCCATCTACAGCCGACTGGATTTGTATAACATAAACTCAGTTCTAACGTATGATAATTCGAATAATTTTAATCTCTGTGGCCATCATGAATAAACTTAAAGGCACCTCAATGTCTTGAATCTTGTTTGCATAGATTGCTTCGTAAAGTAGAAACTAAGGCGATTAGTTTCCCTAAAGACGAATCTATTTAAATTTCTTTAGTTAATTGCAAACGTCTCCAAAATGTGATTACGCCACTTTGAGTTTTACTAACCAACGCTGCGAGACCTCCAACATACAACAGCTTGAGACTAAATTAAATAAAAAGCGGAAATTATTTCAATTGTAAGCACTCAAGACATAGACCGGGAACAACTACAGCAACTATATACTCTATTTACCTTTACCATTATAAACTTTATAAATGCACACACACCTAAACTTTTTATGTTTGTATTTCGATACGAGCAAGTATGTTCTAGTGGTCCTCTTCTGCGGCAACCAACTAACCAACTTTGCATATTTTAATGTTTTATGTTTCTTTTTTTTCACCGTCCATTTCCAACGTACAGTATGTTTTTGGCATTATTAAAATTACCCGGGAAATTGTTTATACTGCACTTTAAGAAGACAAGACACACACCACCTATCCCATGTAGTTTGTAATCTATGTTCCCTTTCCCCATGCAGGTGCAATGTATTTGTTTGCTGCTTGCTTTGTCTATATCTTCAGCATTTGTCTGCTTTAGTGTTCTGTGCATTTAAGAAAAAAAATAAATAAATAAATAAAATTTTCTCAAGTATCATTTCGGAAATTCAAATTTCCTTTTTCTCTCAAATATTTTATTTAAATTTAAAACTTTACATTTATCTTCAAGTCGGATTTTTAAGTTCATTTATTTTTTCATTTTCTTATATGTACATTGTTCTTTGCTAACTTTGGGTTTCTTTGGGTGAGGTACGACGCACATACGATTCATGGTCGCAATGCTCTAAAATAATTTATATCATAATAGTTTAAAAAGGAAATTATAAAATTAGGAGCGTAGCTCTACTAACACATTTTAAAATTCTTTAAAAACTCGTTAGACCTTAATATGGCTGTTAAGCAAACCTTTGGCTGGGAAATCCTAGACTAAGGCAATAGTTATTCCAATATACGGCAAAGTTCAACATAAATTCTTCCCCAAGAAGCTTATTACAGCTCATATTTTAATACCTTCCACCGCTTATGGTAAGCATGAGTTCAGTTTGCTCAGGCGTGCGCAAAATTCCGAAGAATTTGGCATAGACCCACCTTCCCTTATATCGAATGATTTAGAAAATAGTCTCTCTGTTCATCTTCCTTTCTAATTCACAATTTTTGAAATATTTCATGGCACTTAACAGTGACGTGCTTCCAGTCTATTAACGAACGCTATTGAAAATTAAATTTCATTGCTGATCATTCGTACGACCATTCTTTATAAAAACTTGTCATGTGTTAAAAATTTTCTATTCTTATCATTTGTCGAGAAATGTCAATAAAACTAATATTAAATTAAATGAGTGTAGAAGGACGGAAACATTTTTACAGCCCTCTCCATACAAACACTTTTAACAAAAGAGAAGAAAGAAACCTTTATATGACAAAACTTTGCAGAATTTTTAAGCTTAAAATCACACACCCGTCAAATTAACGGACGCCGTAAATCTACTGTCTACGACTATTCAATTACTCAAGTCCTAAATATAGTTTTCGCGATCTGTATTAACATGCAATCCTTTGATTTATTTTAATTCTTTATTTTATTTTATTTACATATGAAATTCAGCTAAAATAAATGAACAACGAATTTAATTGAATCTTAGAAATAAGTCTTATGTTAAGTATTATCAATAACGATTAAAAAGTATTTGAAAAAAAAAGAAAGAATAAAAAAACAATAAAATTTATGTATAAACACAGAAAAAAAAAGAGAAACAAGAAGAGAAGCGTGCACACATCAAGCATTTAGGAACCCCCTAATCAGCGTGAGTCTTTGTTAGAGGTGAAGCCCGAAGACATTGCGAGCATGCAAAAGCTTGACCACCGACAATAGTGAAACAATGTAGTTTAGTGTTCGAATGCTATGAAGGTATTGGAAGATTGAAAGCTAGTCTGGATACGAAATAGGCATAGCGCGAGGTTTTAGGAAATTTGATTTGATAGTTTTTAATGAACCTGATATCGAGATATCGTTTAAAGTTTTGCAGCAGACTCTAGTAGATAGAAGAGCCCCTATTTATAATTGCATTGACTAAGTTTTATGAAAGTAAAGTCCCCAGAGAAAGGATTCGGGACATTGAAGTTTATCTCCCCGAGTAAAGTCGGCGAATCGATAGTTTTCGTTTCTTAAGTTAAATAAGAAGGAAACGCCGAGGATAAGTTTGCGTTTTTCAAATGACGGCTTCATAAGGAGGCAAAGTGACGAGCGGCTCTCAACCCAAATTCCTAAGGGCAAAGAGAAAGAATTGTTTGTAAACGGGTTTTATTGAATTTATATAGCGCCTGTAAGAAGGGGACCACACACTAAACACAAATTGCAGTATCACTAAGTTCCTGTATACCCTTTTTTTTACGTCAAGCCTCTTAGACTACCGTTTAATAAAGCCAATCATTGACTAGCTTTATTTAAAGAAAAGTCAATATGCAAACTAAAACGAAACCTATGGTCGAACAAAATAGGAACATGAACGAATCTACATTTTCCAACTTGTGTGAATCAATGAAGTAATCAGTAGTGAAAAGAGCCCTTCTTGACAATGAAAACCTTCTTACATTTTTTTAAATTTAAATTCATAGAATTCCTCTTTTTTTTTAAAGAACACTGATGCATTAACGTTGTGACCGGAACGACAAATCTAGCGCGTCTTTATCCTATATTCACTTTTCCTTTTCGCTTGTTAACTGGGATCAAACAAATTCATTGTCGAAACTAACACAAACTTATCCACTTGTTAGCAATACCATCATTAGGAATAATTAAAACTGTAAATAAATGAAAAGATATAAAGAATAAAGGCGTTAAAGGATTAATAATCTAGAATCTGTGTGGGTCTTTCATTATTCCCTCCATGTTGGGCACTACTAATAGTTCGGTTATAGTTAGTAGTTAGTCGGCAAGTAATGAGAAGATATATAAAGACATAGATCATATAATTTTTCAATCATTATTAGTCTTCCCTTTTTTTCCAGAGAATGATCTGAATACACGCTCTTAGGTTAACCGATTATTCCATCAGGTTATACTCTATACTAAGTTATTAAAAATGTTAGAAGCATTTTGGGCTAAGATCTGTATTATATTTTCGTTTTTTAAACACATATAAGCCCAAATAAGACCAACTTTGCGATCCTTTTAATCAAATGCGTTTAATGCATCGAAATGCATCTTCATTTGATTCTATTTGCCTTTAATTTCTGCACTATATACGTTAAAACATTAATCACATATTAACAAATTAGTTTGGTTGGTACGTTCGCGGATCAATTGAAGGTCGCCATGCAGTTTTTATCCTTTAGTGTAGCACATAAATTATTTCATCGTATCCAACCATATAAATATTGAAAAACAATATTGAAAATTGAAGATGGAATAAATGAAGGAATGAAACGAATTGAAGGGAAAAAAAGACACTAAATTACGACATACTATTGTTGTAAACAGATAAAAAGAATTGCTCGTGTCTCTCCTTCGATATGAAGTGCAATGAACACGTACACATTCGCATACTACATAATTTGAGGCCAACAGTTGGGCGGTCGGTAAAGATAACTAAATAGACAACAATGGACACGTGCAGTGTGCATTGTGTCTGAATCCGTTGGAACATGTAATAAAATCTCTCTTTGTATATATGTATATAAGTTTGGATAATGGGTGTGTGTGTGTGTGTGTAAGACAAAACGCATCAATAATGAATGAAGCGTCCCTGCTATGCTTGGGTGACTGGTTAAAAATAGCAAAAGGTTCTCAAGCATTCATACCGCATACCGCATACTAAAGCTTCAGCTTTTTCTCTGCGGACAAATGTTTGTATGAAAGTGTGCGTATGTTTTTCTTTTTATTTTTCAAATGTGTACGCGAGTGTTTGTATGTATATACATTAGTGTGTGTGAGAATATCTTTAAAAAGATTAGGCTAAGCCGGATGGTGTTGGTGTTAGCTGCCGCTTTAGCTGTTGCTAGCGATCACATCACTATAATGATGACGATGATCACGTTAAGGAGAAATAATGCTTTCCTCGTGTATAAAATTGTAGTCTTTATTTCTTAGATCTTTGTTATTATCTATTCACGTAAGAGAGAACAGCTTTTTTCGCTTATTTATGTGCGAGAATTTTCTTTATTTTTTTTTTTATATATAGTTCGGCCTTTCATTACTTGCCTTGGAGACTTTAAATCACAAAGTCATTTGCATTAATTTATGACCATAATGATAATCAGCAAGAAAAAAGAACAAACAGAGCTTAAATTCTGAAAAATTCCCCCGAAAATGTACCCCAGTCCCCTTGAGCACGTGGGTACGTTCCTCTCGTCAGAACGTTTGCAACAGCTAGAAGCTCGCTTCTGAGACTCCATAAAGTATATAGATGCTTGAGCACCATCAAATTCTTAATCCATTTAAGCATGTTCACCTGTCTGTTCGTCTTTCTGTCTATCGCTCTGTCTGCCGGTCTAATGTCTAAGATAGATTCTTCCGTCGCAAGGAGGCAAATATCGACTTCAAATGCAACATTGCATGCATGTTGTTATTAGAACCCGGCCAAAAAACGCGCTTACAGTAGAACGTGAGAACTGCTGTAGTTTTTGGGCTTTTTGCTCATTATTTAAAAACCATAACAAATGCACATTCTTCAAAAATGGCCGATCCAATATTATAGAGTAGGAATATTTCAGTTTTTCCTTTTTTTTTAAATCTCTTTCAAAATGCCAGTGGTAGGCGTAAAAGAAGCCGTTGCAGCCGAAATTGATTTGTGCGTGATGGTGCAACCTTATATTAAGTTTACGTGGGTGTACGCAACACCCACAGGGACATGAGATAGGGTCACGTTTTATTATACCGGTCAATTCAAAATCATTTTTTTGCATTAATCTAAGCATGTCTGTTCATGCATTTTTTTGTTCAACCTACATGTTGCATTTTTTGAGATATTTTGATGAAATTTTTCACACCGACGTGTTTTGGCTCAAGGACGAATGCTAATCAAAACGGTTCGGATTAGACCACTTTTTCGACCACTTCCCATATGACGCTTTGTTTTGTATAGTCGATATAGGAATAGCTGTAGGATGATGTAGGGTATTTAATGGTAAGGCATGTGCACCGCTACAATGTTCTTAATTGTTTTACTTGTTTTTATGAAATAAACAATTTTTTTACTATTGTACATTGCTTATAAAAATCATATCATTCATGTTTCGACCAAGGGTTCTTTTACAAGTCGCTACTTGAAAGTGCATACACTTTGAAGCATTTTTATTAATAATCGCAGTTCTCTGATCTCAATCCCTCTACGAACGTTAGCTTCTAAGTCAGAAATTATTCATGAGCTTTTCGTACACTCTCTTCTTTTCAAATAATCTGGGGTAAGCTGTGCAAAGGCGTCGAATATCTAGGTGTTCGTGGCCAATTGATATTTCTAAGTGTTAAAATTATTTATTCGGTGAACGTGAATGACAATAAGTAGTAAGCATAACATATCGCGTCATCTTGCTGACAACCAAGCCTGCATTCAATTCAGGAAGTAGGTTAAATAGTTCATGTTACGATACCGATCATCATTCACTGAAATGGACGCTTCACTACCATTTTCAACGATAGCTAATTTAGCCCATTAGCCGCCTCATGCAATGGATTGCTGAGAATAATGTAACGATTTTTCTGCTTGCAAAAGCGACAATCTTGCCCACTAACGTGGTCGTTGGACGGAAAGCTCCAAAGAAAGGCCACTAAATAAGTTCTTTTATACAACGTAAGCCAGGTGTGTGCTAAACCAAAATCCGTAGTGGAAGGTGGCGCCACAGCGATATTCCGTGCATCCATCCATGTATAGAGTGGACATTGTAAATAGTTATTTTTATATCCACTTAGATTAGAAAACGAAGAAACGAATAATGTTTTATTCAATAGTTTAAGAAAAGTTAAATCCTCAAAAAGTCCAAGTTTATAAATTCACTTTTTTTTTTTAAATAATTGATGTCCTTACGAAGTAAGGTTTGCCACTTGCCTGCTAATGAAGGAATAGCACCAATATATTTAAGACTTCTACGTCATATTCTAGGCAAATTGCATGCAATCGTTTCATTCATGGTTGTGCAGAGTTTCATTTGCATTTACCTTTACACGGCGTTCGCGCCAATAAGAAACAAAATTAATGTAATTGAGTTGAGTTTGTGATGGTCTCAAACTGGATTCACGATAATTTCTTGTGGTATTCGTATACGTGAACTAGTAGTTAGCGTAGGCAGCTTTGAACATATCAAGCCTGTAAGGCGTGATACGCACCCACTTCACATCTATATACATTGAATTTCGGACTTAACGAATATCCTCTGTGTTATTAGGCCTACCGTTTTTCACATTGATTGTCCATACGTTTGGTAATCAAAAAAAATTCTTGTAAATTCCAGATGAGCGCAAATGTTTAGTTTCCTTGATGGTCATATAGAGGTTAAATAGTAACTGCGTGGGTAGGGATCAAATGAGTTTATTTTTTCAAATTTTATTCTAAACAAACATTAAAAATGTCTTGTATAAAGTTACACGCGTTGATTGTACCTTTAATATGTCAAAGGCCGTAAAAAGAGGTCGGCTGATTTTCTCGAAGCGAAAGGGAGGTCAATTACGCAGCGGGAAGCTAATAACTTTCGGGTCTGTGGGAATTTGCAGTAGATCGAGATTTCTTAGGCAATGACCAAATTTTCGAATTAATCATCTTGTCCCCCGATGCCTTGCCCACCTGATGACATCATTATAAATTATCATCACCTTGTTTATAGCATTCGCCAAACTCGGGAAACATTCATCATTCATCTTATGCTGTCACATATGTTATTGGCTTACCTGACCTTTGCCATTAGGTTCAGTGTACAAACATAGATATTAAATCTTTTACAGATAATTGACTCAACCTACATCGAAATAAAATTTTGGTGAAACTTTTAAATCCTCTTATTTAAATATGTGTTCAATGTCCTGATAAACCATTTTTCTCTATAATGTAAAGATTTTTTTTTTTTTGCTTTTCGTTTTTCTCTTTTATAGACATTTTGTTGTTTCCTGTCAATCGTCGTCTACTTTAGTTTCGCTCAATAACGATTTCTTGTCTGAAGTAGACATTGACGTAAACCTGGTAAACAACGACACCGTCATCGACGTAGTCATCTTGTGTGTCATTAAGTAGGTAAGTAATGTCATTACAATAATAGCAACAATTGATTTCCATTTATTTGCTAGCAAATAAGTTCCATTTGTCATCCTTTCAAGTTACCAACAATAAAGGTAATACGCTCGCTCCAATTCCCTTTTCTCTATCTTTCCTTTTCAATTTTTGTATTCCTTCTCTTCTTCTTCTTCTTCTTCTTCTGCATAAATACCCACAAATACATTCCTATTTGCCAAGGTAAAAACGGTCGTACATATAGCAAAAGAAATTGTCATGTCTATAAGCTCATCATCAGCGTCATGATAATGTTGTTGATAATTTTGTTTTCTATTTGTTTCGCTGATGAAATTATAATCAGCAGAGTTTACTAGACATTTAAACAAACCCACATGCATAGTACATCTATTTGCTGAACTTGTAACATAGTGAACGTCTTTAACTTCTACATCAGGTAGCATTTCCTAAGGCTATATGGCAATCAATTCCATTTCAATTGAATTAGCTTTCTCTATGTCTTTCGCTATGTCCTTAGCATGTTCATGCACCTAAATACTCGTGAACTTTTTAACGGGATTAAAGTTGAGTTTCTTTAAGTTTATGCGGAACTCTTCTGAATTTTGTCCTTATGTAGCATATCCTGGACGGTTTGCTGCAAATAATTTCAATATAAATGTTGCACTTTATAATGGAATAATAAACGAAGCAAATACACTTTGAGGTCGCTTTAAATCAACTTTAAAAGAGTAATAAGAAAAAACAGATTGAACGAGATTTTATGTTATTATAATTTTGCTATGCAATTGTTCTACTAGTTTAGCGTAAAGCGAAAATATTAAATTCCTTGGTATTCTGAACATAGACATTATTGAATCCAACAGAGATGGTGTTACAAATTGTAATGCAGTAAAAACTAAAGGCGTCCTTTAGTAGTGGATAGAAAAACTTTAAATTTTTCAAGGACAAAGTAAGTAAATCTGATTCTGTTATGCATCTAGTTTTGCTTCTGTTCGTTCGATGCTCGGTATAGCCTTCAGCGCCATACAGAGTAAACAGAAACCACTTGTCGTCTGCGTACCATCCTTTCCGTTTCCAACTCTCCGCGCACGAACTTGTTACACCTTATTACGTCTATCTGATCTGTGCTATAACACCTTTTTATCTTAAGCCGCGGAAAAATTCGGGTTATATTAGCGGCTTAACAAGTACCCGAGCAACACCGCATTGTCGAAAACATCAACATTTCGGCGGTGTGTTGATCTTAAACGAGGTCATACTCATTTAGCTACAATGCTAAAGAGAGCGAACGTTTAAAATAGACGGTTATCCCAGAAAGTATCGAAAAAAATCCTGAAAATTACCCCCAGTAATCGAAAAGTTAAGATACAAGAGATAGCTGGCACCCTAAACATACCAAACCGCAGACTAGCCGACGGACGTTACCTTGGAACGGATGAAAGACTCTTCCTTAACTGATCCAACCAAGTGATTTCAATTTTTGAGGCACCTCTACATAGTCCACCCACCTGCAAGCCTCAAAAGTAAATTTAAGGGGAAAAGGTTTAAATCATATGGTAAAGTTGTTGCAGGAAATTGAAGTATGTTTTGAAGTTACTGCCAGTGGTAGAAATACGTTGGAATTATGCATAATTTCTAAAGGAAAGTAGGTTGATGAAGAAAGTCCAGCAGCGCAATATTGTTCCACGTTTGCGTTTACGTTAGAAATTTCATTACATCTTCTCCACAAACCTTTCAAATACTGTCCACTTGATATAAGCTAATGTACAAGAGCAAGAGAGAATGCAATTGGAAAATTTAAAAAAAGTCAGTCATGAGTTAGAATATGCTGCCGCACTATTTCCATGTATTAGTTTTGAAATCGAACCGAGTTCTCATTGCAAACGTTTGAAGGTTTTATGAATAATGTTGTCAATATCTTTTCTATCTTAATATATGACTATTACGAGTGCGTTTAAAATCATTTCAACTCGGGTCACGCCCGGAGTCCTTCAAGACAGTCACTTGAAACCTTTTCTATTTGTCCTATATATTGATTATCTTCCATCAGCTATTAAATCATCTCACAGCTGTACTGACGACGCTAAACTAGTGTCTTCGTTCAGCTGAGAATCTCTCCTTTCTCATCTAGCTGTCGCTTTCAATGCGAAATTCGTTCGCAAGTGAATATGTTATAGATTCGGACAAGTCGGAAAATGAGGACACGTTCATTGATCAAGGCTCTTGAACGTGTCTTCGATCATTAACTTCGGTTTCATTTACACATCATGACCAATCTTTAAATAGAACTTGATCAACTATAGGATCTATATTGTTGGTCTAGAGAATTCAGTGACCCGTACATAATGGAAAGATTGCATGTGAATTTGGTACGCCAATACTGGAGTACGGCCATGTCGTATAACCATCTTCTTATCGCGACCATGTTAAAATAATTTTGTCTTTACACAAACAAATCTTGCTTCTTATTTCCTGCTGCTTTAGTTCAGGTTGGGATCCACTTGCCCCACTGTAAATGTAGGAAAAATACTCAAATAATGTTCATATCTTTCCGTTTATTTGACAAACGACGATTTGTCTTGGACACTGTCTTCATAGTAAAGTTAACAAGGGGTGTTATTGACTCACGATTTTATTAAATGATATAAACTGCAAGGTCCCCAGCCGTCCATCAACTTCGATCAGAAATTATTGAACTCAGTCGGGATTATTTGTGAAATACCCATAAGTGCTTATAACTTAATTTTTTCGTTGGACTCCTTATATTCCTCTTTTTGGTATCCGCTTCTTCCCCATGTCATGCTTAGATGAATGGTGTAATTAATTTGCCAGCCTTTTGGACACTTGGCTTTTCTTGCAGCATTTTATAAGTCCCTTCAGGGTCCATTTCAATCCCTTCAGATTCCTTCCAAAAAATCTGAGTTGTATTTAAAATTGAACCTCCATATCGAATTCGTGAACTACTATCAAATCAATTCTCCTTAATATGTGTGTGTTACCTGCGTCATATGTAAATTAACTTTGAGTCCTTAAGCTTCATGTGACGCGTTAATTAAATTCAGTATGTTCACCATTATACGCTTGTGTATGTTTGCCTTGATTTAGAGATTTACTCTCGGCTCAGATCTATATCCGCCAATACACTAAATAAAGTTGCTTTGTAGAAAACCATGCTTTGGGATATTTGTATAGATTGGATGGTCCACGTGGTACACATTCAGTTGATGTGTATCGACTCCGGGTATGCTTTTGGGCTAGACGTTCGTACTGCATAGCCGAATAGACAAGAATCGCGGCTCACGGATCCAAATCTCATTTTGGTTTGACCATACATGGCCTGGGCTGTAGTGGGTGCTAAGTCGTTGAAAGCATTTGGCACACATCCACTAGGCTGCAGACGTTTCCTATCTCTGTCTTTTTTACCCGCTTCTTTCTGACTACTCTGGTACACATATACGCGAGTGATTGGTCGAATATGAAAAGAAAGAAGAAGATCAAATAGGAAAAAAAACGAAAAGGAACAAATTATAATTTCCTTGTCTTATGTTTTTTTCTCTTGCTTTTGAAGTTTCAATTAGTTTAAGCCTTAAATCTTAAGCGCTCCTTAATTCAGTCGTGTCTACATTTTATATAAAGCCTGTGCACGAGCGTTAATAAAAGGAAAGACCCGATTACCAAAATATCGTATGATGAAATTATAACCTTTCAAGAATAAAACCAAAATATTTACAATTCAAGGATGATGATTGAGGTATAAGGTAAACAAAGTAAAGTTAATAAAAAAGTAAAAAAACGGGTAAACAAATTAGATTCGGTTGTGACTGACGCTATTGTACCCACCACCGTTATCCCAAAAAAAAACTAAAAATAATGTTGGAGAGGACGTGGCAAACTTTTTATATCTTTTGGGATGCCAATGAAAATTTATATATTGTATCATGCGTAGTTTATGGGACGATCCATGGGTTGACCCATTTGGGTTATTTTAAAATTCTTCTGCAAAATTGATATCTTCGCGACATTCCCATCGGACCTTACAAAGGGGGACAGGTATACGGACACAGTCAGACTTTTCTGTGGATCAGGAATATATACACCTTATAGAGTCTCTGAACTTTCCTTCCGGGTGTTGCAAACGTTGTGACCATTCAAGTGTTATAAGAAAATAGAAGAAACGTTCACTTGTTATCCTTTGGATTTCTTCACATATTGATATTTCATTTTACCTTCGTTGTCAGTGAGAGTATATGAAATAACACTGATATTATGTTATGCATATAATATTTTATTAAATGATATCATTATTGCAATGTGTGTGTGTTTTTTTTATGTTTAATAAGTGCTTCTCTAAGATTATTTCTGAATTCAGTCCATATTACTCGCATAAAGGTAACAATATATAGAGAGAAGAACGCCTGTTACCATTATCTAATACATAATCTATATATGTGCATATACATACCGTCTTTTAACTACTACGTGTTATTGTACGTTGATAATGTAGCAGATCAGAGTCAACCTGACTATCGAACATATAACAAGACTGCAAAGCACTTTATTTTATAAACAGTGCCATAACATTTAGAATGTATTTTATATGAATGGTATTGTACGCATTTACAGATGATTATCCTAAACTGTTGCTGGAGCTGAACTAGTAACATCTTAAGCTAAGCCACAAGATAATGAATGGATATAAAAACTGATTTCCTATGAAGTAATAATAAAAATAATGTCTCTGTTAAAATTAATAGAGACTAAAGAAGTTAAGAAATTTTATTATAAAACGATTATCGAGTAACTCGGAAAACGTAACATCCAGAAGCATTCTTTTCAATAGTTTAGCCGTTAGCTCTAAAATTTCCAGATAACAAAGGGAGTTTTTCTTCAACAAAGAAAGTTAAACTTTGTGCCATGTAATCTTATGCGTATCCACTAATGTTCTCCTCCAGTTAGCATGTGTACATAAAGTAACACAAGCGGGTAGCAAATAGCTAATCGTCTCATAGCCTATTATACATATATACATACATGCATCTCGGTTTACCTTAGGGCCAATAATTCTAATTAAAATTATTTCAAACATTTAATTGAACATATTTACATTTAATTTTCTTCCTTAGACGAAAACGCATCGGATCAACAAACAGTAAACTTGTTACGAGAATTTTTGGTCACGTGCTAAAGATTACTATGCATAAGTATTTCAAAAGAAAACAGAAAAAAGACAAAAAAGACGAAAGTAAACTTGGCAAAGGGAGAAAATTTGAAATCAAAGAAAGCGAAAATCAAAATATCCACCGTAGCCGTTAAAATGGAAAGGCTTTCCTATCAGCGACTAAGTCTAGCTTGCTATAAATGACCGAAACAAAAATAAAAACATTTTTTTTTTTTTTTTTTTTGTTTTCATAAAGAAAAAACCAGTGACTTAAATGGCGCGAATGATGATATTATTAAAGACAAAGAAGAAGAAGGAAGAAAACTGCTAAGAATATATATATAGCCGATTGTGAAACCATCTGTGTGAAACGTGTGCCAACAAATTGACAAATATTTACATAGGATGCGCGCGAATAATAACAGTAACGGCAGCAATAACAACAACAACAACAACAACAACAGCAGCGGCATTAACAACGACGACAACAACATCCACAAAACAGTAGACTACGACAGAACGTGACATCATTGACAGGCAAATATCCTCTGGAGTGGTGGCAAACAATTCAGGTGAACAGCGAACGTTAAGATAGACAAACACGTGAAAGCATGGTAATAAAATGTGACAAAGTTCTTGAAGCCAATGAAAAAGCAAAAACAAAAAAAAAGAAAAGCGAGAGGAAAGCAACTCAATGTCTGCACGAGTTAACCGTTGGTGTATAAAGCAGATTATTAGCACATTATAGTATTATAAGGTAAAGTATGACAGCAGGGAATATATTTTTATAGACCAATTAATCATAAAAACAAGCATGAGCTGTAAAATATTGAAAATATTACCGTAATGGGAAAAAGGAGAAAATTGATAAGGAAAAATGGATAGAAAAGAGTGGAACTACGCCTTTGTCGACAAAAGTTAATTTGCGTAAGTCCTGCCTTACGCTATTCGGACTTAAGGAATGCAAAAACAATGTTATAAGAGTTTTAAGAATACACGCAAATAAAGACATTCTTGTGAGTATGCTATCTCTATGTACTTTTGTTTGGCAATGTCCGTGGTCCCGAGAGGAAAAGCCTTGCTGCGCCAATGAAACACCGGAACAGAGAAAACACATCATAGATTGCTTTGTGTATATTTCGTATACAAATGAATATATATATTTGTACATATTTGTGTGTACATATGTAAAACGAATCACTGCAAAAGTTTCCAGGTCTGAACTGAGAACGAGTCAACCAACTATTTTCATAGACTTTTGTCTACCACCAGTGCCTTGCGAGCGAACTTTCTGAGCAGTGCACTCATCGATGAATTGGAGGTCCTTTCCTCAAGACTTACATCACCTTCAAAGAAAACAACTCATATTTTCCACTATACCTATATTATAAAGACAAGTATTTAAAGCGGAAGTGCGAGAGTTTAAAAATCTAGACAGTCTCTACGTTACATATTTCTCTATAGGTATGACAGAATACATTTGAAATCTACGATTACGTTCTTCTAATCGTACCGTCTTTAGCGTCGTACGATTGCGAGAAGCTTTGGGATCTCACCTTACAGTTTCGAGGATTGTACAAAGTTATCCATCAGTCTTTAGCTGTACGCGCCAATCTGCAAATCTGTCTGTCTGTCGGTCCATAAGTTGTTCCTGCATCTCCTACAATCCTGTTCGACAGTTGGAGCTTCGCATACTTGCTTGCTTACAGATCGGTTCTGAAAATAAACGCAGTTCATCTACAATCATGCCTATTATATAAAATCTATGGTTGTTAGTAAATTTATATACAACATTTATATTAACATACATACTTACAAGCAAAAGTGGATGTGATTAGTCTACAATTGTACCTTATAAATACATAATGATCCATACTAAGTCTTGGGCTTGTCGATCTTTCTCAAGATCAATTTAAAGGTTGACGTAACGTTGATATTCCCTATCAGTCTGATAAGCTCACATCTAACACAAGTGTTTCCAACAAATATGTTTTTGTTTGAGCTGGTGGCTGTAAAAATTCGTCCTATAGTGGGGAAAGAATGAACTGGAATACAAAACCGAAATGTGTACTAAAACTCTTTAGTCCCTTATATGTTATTCAGATAGATAGATTAAATTTGTTTAGGCACAGGGCACTCGAGTAAGAGTGCACTGGAACTGATTACATTTTCAAAAAGAAAAATTGCGATTCATGTGTGATTTACGCTCAACCCACATATCCCTTACCAATAAATCTCGTAAATATGATTTCAATTTATGTAATTTATGGAATCATATCTCATAACAATACTGTATTATTTATTTAACAAAAATTAGATAAATTGCCGTAAGCGATGCCTACCTTTTCGAGAGCAGTTTCTCTCAAATTCTTGATTTTCTTTACTCTTGTATAATTCTTTAATAAACTTCATTTCAAAAAAATCCTATAAAGCACATTAGAGCCACCTTACCAGGCCGCGTAAGAAAACAAAAAAAAATAACATAAAACTCTTAGACACTAACCTAACTAACGGTCTGTAAACGCCTTTTCTTTTGCCATATTTTCCAGCATACTTTACCATCAAAATGTCTTGGCCTAGCATCGAGTGTAAAGAAATTAAAAATAAAAGTAAACAAATAAAAGGAAAAAAGGGAAAAATTGCAGTAAAGCTGTGCGTGTTGAATTTATGTACATGTGGAATCGTGAAGTAAACGGAAAAACCAATAAAAAAATAGCGACGGACCACGGTTTAACATTAAGTACCCTACACCATTTCGTTTAATATCGGTTTTCATATAATGACGTTTCAAGACAAATCGCCAGTCGTTTAAAAAGTGCTCCAAACCATGCCACTTCCAATAGCGTTTGCTTTTGGAGCAAAACGCATCTACGTATCAAATTTGATCAAACTATATGGTAGGGTTCCGCTTGTAGATTCAACACAAGAAAACAAGACTCAGAGACGGACAGACGGACAGACAGGCTTAGATTGATTTGGAAAGTGATTTTGGATCGATCGGTATAATAAAAGGTGAGTCTAACTTAAATCTCTCTGTGTGTGGCATTCAGCCGCACAAAATAATTTTGCTCTTGTATAACAACTGGTTCAGGATATTATGAGAAATAATAATAACAAAAAAATGAAAAAGAACGAAACTATCTCCGCTTTGGTATGAACTTGGATACCACTCATTTAAAGAATATATATCAAGATCGTTGAATTTGTTTATTAATTTTGGATTAGTGGATTAAATTTACATTGTGCTGGATGATTAAATAAAAACTTTCGGAAACATTCCTAACAAGTTTCGAATAAGTATTCGATGTTAGTTACTGAGTACCCTTTCGCGGTTCTTTTGTCTTATTATCATAAGTATTGTAGTTCTAAGTACTATATCAAAATCGAGCTGAACTTTGCTCAGTCGTTTCCTTAGATAATTAATGTGCCCGGTGTGAGATTTATATGTGACTTTCGACTTTTTCTTTTCAAACAGACAACAAAGAAGCTCGTACTTGTATACGTTACAAATGGATTGACTGTTCCAGTCTAACTGACTTCATACTCCCTTCACCGGTTGTATAAAGAACAGAAAGCATCTGTACTTTGAAACTCTGATTGAAATATTAATTTTTAATGAACAAGACACGGAAACAAACAAAAAATATTTATATACATATTCAACAAACATATCTATACATGCACCAACGTTTCTCTAAGCAAAACGAAATTTCTCCGTTATAACCGAAATATTCTTAAGTAAACAACAGCGTTTGCTGCAATGAGTTCGTTAAAGTTAGCGCGCAAATCGATGTAGAACCTTAAAGTATTCCTACAAACTTGGCAGACATAAACGACATGAAAGTATGAAGACTTTGTTTTTGTAGAACTATAAAAAAAAAACATAAAAAATTGTCGTCAACATTATTATATGGAACTTCAGATATTAAAACAGGATCGCATATTAAATTTACACATTTTCGTTGCCAGATAAACGTGTGCAGTTTCTTAAGAGATCGGAAGAGCGTCGTGTAGGGAA
>CCAG010017927.1:0-12578 GCA_001077435.1 Glossina morsitans morsitans | reverse complement strand
CAGTGATATGATGAATTTTATAAGCCAACGTATAATAATTAATGCATTCAGTATTTACATAAAAGTATATAACTTTTATTTTTTTTTTTTTGTTTATTTTTTCTTCTTTGAATTAACACAAGTCATTGCACTCCTTTGTTTAATGCATTTTAACGTAGGCTTTGATGAATTGCTGCATTGATAAAGTAGGTAAGTGAAAACATAACATCATGTTAATATAATATTTTTGATGTTCCGTGCATTAATTTTCGAATATCGCGGTATGTACAACCGATGTGAGTGTCAATGCCTTACAAAAATAAATAAATTTTATTCGGCTTGCAATACACCTTGGACAACCACCGTCTTAGTAAACGAAACGCTTTTTGTTAATTGTGTGTTTGTTACTTAATGGCAAACACTGTCGCGCACCGTCTCTATATAATGCTACGAAGTATTTGCATTAAATTATCTACAGATCTAGCATATCATTAAAATGACCCAGAAATAATCTTGAAGAACAAACGCTTAGAATATTCTATGTTTACCATACTCACCTTTAAAATCACCCAAAACACCAAACTATATATTTATATGTAGTGAGCGTGATTGATTTTTCCATTTTTGTACAAGTACTGTAAGGTTACCTATGGAATATACGCGGAAATAGTTATCGTTATATCTCTTGAAGTTTCTGAGCGAAAAACCAAGAAAATAAAAATGTTATCAATTTATGCTGTATCGCAGGTGTGTCCCTTGATCGCTCTGCCCTTTCGTCAGCAGCAACTTACGTGGAAGAACTTTTAACATTTTTTCCAAGATCGAAGTTGATGTCTACATTTCTGCGATCAAGAATGTTTAGGAAAGGCACTACGCAGACAGACATACGGACAAAGGCGCATGACTAAATCGATTCAGAATTGAACATTGATCAAACGTATATATACGTGTATTTATATATTATATATGCTTTATAGGGTCTCCAAAGTTTCCTTCTGGGCGTTGCAAATGTTCTGGCAAAATAATATGAAGAGTTGAATTTTTCTTCGGGTGGTTCGACGCCAAAAGAATTCTCTAGTGAATATTAAAGTGAAAAAATATTTTTATAAGGTTCTGTAATAAGTTTTATACTAATACCTTGTGAGCGGTATCATATATCATATATCATTTATAGTTCTCGCAGGCATGTTCTTTGGCTCAACTCGCTTGTCGTGAAATTTTACCCTTATCCATCAATTAGGAATATATAAACCAAATATCAGTTCTTATAAGAGCTTTTCTAACTAACTATAAGTTGTTAAATAGCAGGTAGTGGACATATGGACGTATAGACGGGGAAAATGACCCACAAAATGATGGAGGTTCGAACACCGGTGGACAGATGGACATGAAGAGATGGAGGATCAAACAGATTGGTGGACAGACAGCCAGACAGGCAGACAAGTAAACGGTTGGACCGGTGGACATGTAGATCAGTAGACAAATGAACAGCCGCAAGGCCGCAAAGAAAAATAGATGGACAGGCGAAGAGATGGGTGGGCAACTATCCCTATCGTTTAATGTCTAGGCTTGTCAATGAAGTTAATTAGACGCAGCTCCGCGTCTTACGAACGAAATTCAAGCAATGGCTGGCGGACAATTCGATAATACTTAGAGGATTCTATTATCCCCGAAGTGTATGAGCTTGGAGATCGGATGTGCGGCAAATTTATCCTTCAAGGCAAGGCGTGTGTAGATCGGGTGGCGGGATGACAGGATAGGGGCAGAGGGTGCGCGGTCGACCACTGATCGGGTGAAAGGGGGGACAAGCTGAAAGGGATGTATAAATCAATTAAGAATCCTGCCCTTATTCCTAAGGGGAAGTGAAAATCTCATCAGACTCTAATTGATAGGTGTTCCAAACCAAAAATTATACTGCATTTTCTGCGATACACGTATATAATAAATACCGATCTGAAATGAAGTAAACATTTACTAAGAAATCTGACTATCATTTATGGATTTGCTTGGGATTGTGGTACGCTTTAATGCGAATTGACCTTTCTTACTGGGTATTGACTACTCGCTTGAAAATTATTGGAATGCCTTGAAAGAATTTACAACCAGTAGCGTTGCTAAAGGAGAAAGCAAAGGAGAAATACAACCATACCGGCCAACCATAACCATAAACTATTGTTTTCACAATCAAAGACCGGTAGCAAATTTTCAGGAAAATGTTCATCAGAGAATTGCTTGCAATCTAATGTACATTCACATACACTAAAACACCTACATGGGCTATATAAAGTTCTTTAGCACTAACATCATAAACTATTCAGTACAATGTTGAGGTCAAGCAAATGCCGTTAATTCCAATAATTTTGCGGTTTGTTTAAAGCGTAGGTTAAGAGAAGTCAAAGTGTTCCCCTCGGGATAATCATTGACTAAGCGAATTGCTAGGATTTACTTACTTAAAACAAAAAGTGAAAAAAAAAAAAACGAAAAAAGAATAAAATAATAAAACAGAAGAAAGTCATTAATAATCCATACAAACTCTAGAAACACAAGTAAGAAATGTAATAGTCGGCGAGACCAGCCGAGTTGCTTATACAAACAATTATACCCACCAGTGGTAAAATTAGGATGAAGAAGCATATTTCGAGATACTTTAGCTAAGTTTATGTTCACTGAACGGCATTAACTCAAACAGTTTATTGTTTGTATTTGTTTTTATTGGTTAAAAACATAAGAAAACGAAAACCAAAATAAAAAAAAAAAAAGAAAATATTTACAAACATTTTGGTGAATTAAAGAAACAATGAAAGACATAAAGGCGTCGATCTTTCCAAACTTTAAATATATGATTTTTCTTTTATTTTTTACTTTTTTTTTCTTTTTCGTTTAGTTTGGAGAGACTGACTCAACGGGGTGTCTTGGAAACCCTAAATGTACAATTGTCGTGTTAATCAAAATTTACTGAACTCTTTGACATCGAAACCACTCACAAAATTTGGAAAATATTGTGTTTGCTTTTTGTCAACCAGGTGCGAAGTGCACATGCATGCAAAAAAATACAAGGACCGCAGGCATGTGTGACTTGAATATTTTGTCTACAGATTTCTTAAAAGAGCCAATTGAAATTTTTTGTCATCTTGATGGGTGCACAGGTACGCTTGACTGCACGCTGTAGGCGTTTAACTTCAATTTTCCTAATTTTATCAAAGGAGATAAAATAATAAAAATAGTTGCCTTGTCATTTATGGGTAATTTATAAAGTAACACAAGAAAATGTGCCTTTCTCTCGAACTTTAATAGAAATATAAAAAAATCATAGCTTGTTAATGTTCGTTTGCTGCCTTAATATAATCATTGCGGCAAAGGTCCGGTACAATTTTCAAAGCTTGGCATAGAGCAAAATAAATTTTACATATAAAGTTGGCGGTGAGGTGCTGTTGCATTTTAAGCAAAGCTCTTTCAGTTGTTTACGGTAAAAAAAAATTAAATTGGCTTTGGAGTTTGCAGGCGAACGTTCACTCTTTTCGCAAGCAACAAATGTTGTTATGCGACCGGGATCCTTGTCGTGCCGAAGTCTTAGAAAACTTGTTCAAATGGTAGCAATTGTTACTCTAACTATTGTTAGAACTTATTGCAACCTTGCAACTCAATTGCATCATTCATTCCTATCGTCCATGCTTCTTTGCTTTTTTAGTTAATCTATGTAACATTACAGTATGATAAAAGGGATCCTGAAGGACACACCGTACCCGGTGCAGTGTAATATAAAAATATATGAAATGAAACCTTATCATTACCTAAGACGAAATATTTACAATCAATATTAGATCTGTAACTGCTGCAGTTCACAACTTATTGACGGACGTACATGAGTGACTTTCACTTTTTAGATTCGCTTCCAATTTTCTATTTATTCTGCACGTGATTGAGTTTAAATAAACCCACTTTTTATTACAACAGAAACATTTTCTGATCCTTGTCTGTCCGCCTGTCCATATTATTTTCTTCTGATCAAGCTATAGGCCGCAATTTTTGAGATGTTATGATAAAATTTTGTACACTGGTGTGTTTTGGCCCAAATTGACAAATTCTTTTAAAAATGGTTTCATTCGAACCATTTTTCGACTGCTTCGCATACATATGCTTAGTTTGCAAAGTCTTTCTATAAATTTCTATAGGGTGGTGTAGAGTATTTGATAGTGAGCCGTGATCCACTATAGTCTCTTTCATTGCTTATCTCAAATTTTTTATGGCATTAAAATTTTGTAAGATTAGGTGATGTGAATCGACAAGTTACAAATTATAAGTAACCCTGAATTAAGGGCCTCTTGCATAAGTCAATAAAATTGCTTATTTAATCTAGGTTTAGGTTTGCAAGATAGCTTCTCTGCTCTTTTCATTTCAAATATTTAGCTTATTATGGGCTTCTACACTCTCTCTCTCTCTAGTTTCTTATGAGACGCGATGACAGAGCGAACATATTTGTTTTTAAGTACAAGGAAATCGAAGACAATTATTTATTCATCAATTACACATCGTGGTTGCCAAAATATGTTTGCAATTTGTTTAGAGATGTAAGTTCCTATCCAAGATTCATTATTGAATTTATTTTACATCGTAAGAATGCTTTCGTTCAATAGAAAGATATATTCAAGCTTTCCTTGTTCTTATTTCTATTTGATTTGAACAAATTCTCTTAAAACAATAAAAACAATAAAAACAAAAAAAAGAGAAAAGAAAGAAAATAAACTTCGTGATCGGCAAAGTGAAAATCTTTTAGAATAAATTTTTTTCTTTAGCCACTTGACCACAATCTGAGAGGTAAAATAGCACTAAAAATATAGCAAAAGTAATAATAACAACTACAACAGGAATAGCGAAAAGATCAAAGCGAAATTGTGTGATCAGAGTAATTTTTCAATTTACCGGTATGCCTGTCTATATGTGTGTATGTGTGTTTGCGCATTTATGAGAAAAGATGTGCGCGAATGGATAAAATTAATTAAAATTTAATTAAGGTTTTTCCTGCTTTAGCATTACAAAGAGATTTTCAGCTCTGATATCTTGACCGGCAATCGATTCGGTTATGGCTTATGGCGACGGATTGGCACTGTGGCGGTTCGTAAATAAGTTTTTAACTTTTAATGTTCAAGTAATAGTGTTGGCGGTACTGTTGGTGGTGGGTGCACTATTAAAATGCAATAAAATTATGAAACGAGTGTTGCTTAAAAGCATTCCTTCAATTGTAGGGAATTTCCGTATAACTATGCAAGGCGAGCAAAATTGTTGTGCGGCTACGAACGGGATACGTTCTTTGTTTGTTGTCTGTTAATGTTGCCTAAATGAGAAAACCAGAACACCAATACTTTTTACTTTTTTTTTTTTTTTTTTGTTTTTGTTATAGTGACTATATATTAAATTCACACTGCCACTCTCTCTCGCCAGTGTACTTAGTGAATCATTAAGATACTGTTTTGGTATTTTCAAAAGGAAACGTGGTCTTATCGCTAGAATATAAGACTTTTCGTTTGCGTAAAACGGAATCGGAGAGGGACACGAAGGGATGGATTATGCCAAGCAGGCACAAAGTAATGGCACATGCTAAATCTCATAGTGCGTTGTTGTCGATTATGGATTTTTAACGAGTTTTCAATTTATATTCATCTCAAGTGATGCTGTACAAGTTGAAGATGAAACACTTGAACGCAAATAATTCAAGTGCGAGACTATTACTGCATTCCTTAATAAACATTGCTACACCCACCATCCTCATATTGAAACATTAATCAATAATATATCAGTGGCGTCTGCTTGATATTTCTTTTCTATTTTCTCATTTTCTATTTTTCTTCTTCCAGCTTTATAAGCGATTACTTACTTCTCGGAGACTAGATAAGCTTCATTTTAAAAACATAAGAGATATGAAATTTTTTTTTATTTATATTACATTAAGCGGCTAAAAAAAACTGGTGTACTAAATTTATTATCTGGCTTTTAAGTCCTGGAAATATGCTACAGAAAGTGTGGAATGAATATATATGTGGAGTCCTTATAAGTACATTCTTAAGCAAAACCTTTATGTTGCTTGCGTTTGTATCAAAATTCTAATTGAAGTAAAAACGCCAGTTGGTGCACCTGCAATATTTGCGAAAAGAGAGGTCAAGAAAAAATGGGTGAAAATATTCTGAAGACAGCTTTTCTATGAGGTCCTACCAAAAGTAGGCTTCCAAATATCGCATACCTTGGATCTTGCGACTAAATGCGGCATATACGATATATGCGGTATGACTGCTACCATTTAGTGTGTAAAGTATTTGCAATTCTGGTGTTATATGGTATAAAGATATCCAATTTCTTTTGTGTTATACGTTACACCATTTGTGATATAAATTATTGTGCGGATGTATGTAACACTAGGAAAGCCTTATGATGGATCCTCCTTTTTTTATACAGGTCGATTCAGAAAATTATTGTGAGAACACATGTTTGTCCGTCTGTATGTCCGCTTTTGTCTACCCATGTATTTTTGTCTTCAATCCACATGTTACAATTTTTGAGAGGATTCTGATAGAACTCGATACAGCGATGTATTTAGTTCTTGTTCCCCATCTAATGCCTTACTTTAAGAAGTCGTTGAGCAATAGTTTTTACATAAGTTTAATTTGATATCAAAAATTTGCAGCGGATTCGCAAATTTTTGAACTCCCTAATAACGATTTCTACATTCAAATACGTCTATATTTTGAACACCACCATACCCAAAAGAGATTTTTGTGAAAAATAAACATTTTTATATTATGATATAAAGAGTCTGGACTTGTTTTGTAGTAATGTTTGCAAAGCTAAAGTCGCCATGAAATTGAGTCATCCAATGTTTGTGCGTTTTTTCTATAGCAACACTACGCTAAGCTTCACTGACACCGTCATCAAGCCAGAAACCCGTTCTAAACGACGTGATCTTCTCCAAAGTATTTTCTAGAATAGTGTTCTACATAAGTGTTATATAGATTTTGGAGTTGTTGTCATGTGGTGCGCAGTACCTATATTTGTTATAAAAAAAGGTGAAACGAAGTTCAATATGGACAAAAAGAGATAACAAGCCTATGGCCCCTTTCTGTTTTCTTTGGCATCTTATACGATAAGCGTGCAAGGAAGGAAGTCGATAGCATGGCCGCTCGTCAATCAAGTACACGTCAAATTGTAAAATTGAACGAAGCAATAGGGTAGACGAGCAGTTAAGTTTTAAGCCGATGACCGGCAATTTGCTTAGTCATTATGTGACGGCATGGAAAGCAAGTGTTAGGGATATATTTAGCAGGACTCCATATAAAAACATGCCAACGAGTGCTCCAACGATACAATGAAGTATGAATTGTACACCACGAGTTATCAAGTATATCACTTTTCTCTTCAGTTAATAGTATCGACCGAAATGAAGTTGAGTCAAGATATAATCCTTTTTCTAAGCGTCTAAAGATGTGAGACTTAAACTCCTTTTTAAAATAACGAATCACTCAGGATCATGCCTGTCCTATACATGCGACAGAGTGATCGTCAGAAAGGAGCGGAAGAAGAGAAAGGGGTGGGGCGTCGGAGTGACCGCAGCCTAGTAGTAACGCATTCAGCGACTCCGCGGTCTCTATAGCTGCGATCAAATATAGTCTGAGCACTGAGATTTAAATGCGTCAGAACCGACTTGGTAGTTGTGATTGTTGTCTTGTCGGCTATACGCGGCGAACCAAATACTGCCAATATTGCACATACATCCACAATACTTTAGCTCTACCGTGTACTAACAATAGCAATATTTCTCTCCCAAGGCAGTGTCTTGTTTGGATTCAAAAGTTTGTTCATCGAAATCCATCCTTTGAAAGATGAATTTCAACTTACATTTAATGAGACGTGGAGTAGACTCTTTTTCACTAGTCTTAATAACATCCTTTGGCAAAGATTTTTCTTCCAACTGATTAAAATTTTGATGATGGTTTACCAAAATAAAAGCATAAAACAAAAAAAAAAATAAAAAATGTGTTGAGTTTATTCATCTTTTTACGTCTGCCCTTGGGATTAGCTGATATTAGCTCTTCGATTATTACACAAGTTTTTTACAATATTTACACAAGTCGTGATGTTGCATTTTTCCTGCATTTCGCACTCAAGTGTGGTGATGCATTTTCCGCTTTGCACAGAGAAAAAGCACAGATTACGTATCTCTCAAAGTATTAAGGAAAACGAAAAAAAAAAAAAAGCAAAAAGAAAAAGTTAGGAAAAATTTACTTTACGCTAACTATAGGTAAACGCTGAGATGATACCTCGCCATTTATTTATTGCATCGATTCTCCACTTCTTTAGCAACTTCTCCTCTTCTTCTTGTTATTCATTCATTCATTTATTCACTCTCAGACAATAGTCAATAAAACATGCAGCAAATCATGTTTATCGCATTGATTTATGGATTTTTAATGTGTAGCTTATCGACAACGAGTTTAAATCAACGTACGTACAAGCAACCTAACCAACCAACCAACCAACCTAACGCGCCATTATTGCAAACAATAGCGCACCGTGTGCGGAGCAATTGTTGCAAAATGCATTGAAAAAATGCCTAAAACACGGTATTTTTGGAGTTTACCGTGCATCACTGCCAGTTGCTAGCCAACAATCAACCAACCAACGTCAAGCGAAAAGTGCTGCAATTGCTTACGGTTTGTTTGCGTTTAAAATATTGTATTATATTGGCAAAGCATCCCCAACATCACGCAAAAATATCTCGCTTGGCTTTGGTTTTTTTTTTTTTTATTTTTTGCTTCTCTTTGCTAATTTTTAAATCTCACCGCGTGATTAGTTTTCAAAGCAGAACAAAGCATACATATATAAATGCCGCCCTCAAGTTTTTGTTTTGTTTTATTTTAGTTTTTACTGTGTAGTAAGCCTTCCTCTTCCACTTCGTAGCTATAGCGCATTTAATCTTGATTAGATGCCATACTGACCGTTCGGATATTTGTTATTCAACGGCATACTTTTTGTTCATTTATTAATAATTCAAATTAGCACTTTTACATCCTGGGGGCCTTTTTCAGCAACATCATCTGCACACCATCACCCAGTGCATAGTGTGACGAAGGAAAAACAACAACAACAGCATCAATAAGAATAGACCGGGGAGACGGTTACAGCTGTATGGCGGCTATTAAAGGAAAAAAGGCAAACGAAACCAAGCGGAGATGCATATATGGAAAGATGTGCATGAAGGAGTTATCTAGCGAGTTGATGCAAATGCCAAAAGGTTTTGAGAAACGTTCGATAAATAAGGTGCGAAATGTTAAAGCGATTAATGCAAAAGTATTCACATTTATCGGGCGGTCGTTAGTTGGGCTTTATAATCGGAATTTGCAGACAAATTGGAACTATTTATTAAATTGTCAAAGCTGTCTGGGCGTACTTCAATTGCACATCCTACGATCTGTGAATCTTACAAAAGAGAAGAGACAAACAGTCGAATTTGGGGATAATTTAAAAAGTGTCACAGGCAGATGAAAGCTCTCTCCGTTTTGAGAGCTTTTACCGAGCTCTTCAAAAGCCTGAAGATATACAACTAAATGTAAGCAATAGTCATAACAGAAAATTTTCCACTTTATTGACAAAAACAATATAATCGATTCAATCATAACTGTGTGGCCATTTGTCCCGATGGCTGCTCTTCTCTGTTGCCTGCTTGCCTATCCGCCTAATTATCTCTTCACACGCTCTCCTACATAATGACTTTGCGTTTATCTATGCGATCGTTAGTCTTTATGACCGCGTGTCTCTCACGAAAGTCGCCCTACACGAGTGTTACACTACACCAGTGTCACACTAAACGAGTGTCGTACTGCGCGGGTGTCATACTACCCGAGTGTCACGCTACAGAATTGTCACACTGCAGAGTTGCCACGCTGCAGAGCGTCAAACTACACGAGTGAGAGGTTATACGACTATTGCACTGAACAAGCTTTCCTCTTCATGAATGGCGCACTTCTGTTCGAGTGTCACACTATTCAAGTATCACATTACACGAGTGTCACACTACACGATTATCGCATTGCACGACTGCGCGAGTTGTCTTCTCTATGGGTTGGACACTAAATTAGTTTTACAGTACGCGATTGTCACTCTACACAATAATCCGGCTGCCGGAACGGCTGTTGGTACGTAAATTTCCTGCCTTTACCTAGACCTGTGCGTCTATTCGGCTGCAGATCTTTCTACAAGAACACCGTTCTGTACGACGAGTGCGTCGATGTGCCCGGCTGCCTGTCTACAAATTGCACGTGAATAGTCTGCCTTCATAACAACCGGTCTTCTCCTATGGCTGCTAGATGCTGCCACTCCGTGCGACAGTCCGTTTGTCTCCATGACCCTTCGTCCGTTAATTGTCTGGCTGTCTATATGTTCTTTAAAAGCAATATGCACGACCCTTGCACGGTTTGCGGGTACCTTTTAAGTATATTTTCGATTACCCATTGCTCCAATCGTGTAGCTTTTTTACCTGTCGACAGTTTACTTTGCACAAAAAAGCTCAAAACAGCACGATAAGGAACCTAGTCTCACATAATTCTTTTTAACTGGAGTCATGTTTGATTTTTACATCGGAAAAATCGGTCTAAAAGCATTACAATATTAATAAATTTCTTTTCCGTTAGTAATTTTCAGGTCTAACAAAGCCAATTTCTCTCTCGAATTTAGGAACGATGTTTTATATCTCAATACAAGACCCTTTTAGGGCAATAATACTTGGAAATGCAATGGAAACTTGAAGGCAATTATCGCCCTTCAAAAATTTGAGCGCAAGCCCGAAGCATTCTGGCTTTGAGGTCTTTACGCTGTCTGTACTCGATCATTTAGATCATGCTGTGCTAAATTGTTGAACGACTCTTTAAGACAGTTCGATTCGATCGATTAGTTTCACGCCCGCGCAATCCAACAGACTTCAGAAGCATCCACAAGCTAATCTTATATAAAGCCTATTTTTAAGGTTATGTTTATCAGGTCCTTCGGAATTGAGTTAAAAGAGAATATGATAAGAGGCTGCATTTTCAAAGTTAAGATATTTTTTCGTGTAGGCACTCACGCCCTTTTACTTTGAGTTGATAATTGACTAACTTGTCACAAGACAAACCCATTATTTTGTTCTTTCTGTGGTATTTTTCTGCGTTCCTTTTTTTTGCTCTTTTTTTCAACATTTTCTTAATAGCTTCGTGCAGTACTTACTGCTTGTAAAATCCCAGAGATTTATACCACATTGCTTATAACAGATTGAATTGAGAATTTTTTTTAACGACTTTTCAGAGCATCACCTGCGTCCATATTTATTACATTTAGCAATAATGCTGCGAGTTCATGATAAAACAAACAGCCAGTAAATGTGTTATGTAGCTTGATGTGTCCTTCTAATCCTCTTTTGTTAACTATGTTTGTATAACGATATAGTAAAAGTAATATGAGGGAGTACTTAGTAATAGAATATATTCGAGAAGAAAAAAAAGCAGAGAGAGAAAAATGTAGAAAAATGCGAAGAAAAACTTTGTAATAAAGTTCGTCTGTCAATTTAGTAACCATTTGTGGCTCATAGCGGCACTGACGTGAAAAAACCTTTTCAAATTCATTCAGTTTTTTATATGGAAAATTTTTTTTTAACGGCAATCAACTTCATTTAACATATTTTTTTAACATAGAACTTAGTTGTGATAAATACGTGAGCAATAATTAGGTAGTCAAACGTTGTCGTCGTGACATAGTATATTAACTTTGACAATCGGGAAATCCAGATTTTTCTTTTTATTATGTAACTAAATAGTTGAGCATCAGCTGATAAGTGGGAACAGTAACATATATGACACAAGTATATAAAGTCAGACAATATTAGAAGCAAGCTATTACCATAACATAGCATCTTAACTTCGACAAGCTGTACGTCCAGCTACCACTTCTTAAAAGTAGCGTAACCTTGACATGAAGACAGAACCAAAACTAAATTTTGTGTGAATCTCATGAAGATATGATAAGTCATGACTGAAGCAAATAAGCCTTCAATGATGTGTTTCCATAAATTTTCTAATGTTCAAATATCACTTTAGGCACGTAGTCGGTAAGGAAGGAAAAGAGTAACAGTGGAGAGACAATAAATTCTACTTCATAACATTGACCGTGTCACCTACAGTTCATAGTAGGTCAATAATGTCACTCCAGAAATAAACAGAATGAAGAATATACTAGGCATAGTGACTAAGCACACAAGCAGGAAATAAAGGTTTCGGTATTAGCAACAACGAATTTATTTCATTTAAAACTTGGATTTTTCGAAGCCTTTGGTTGAAGCTATTCAAGCTTTAAGCTTTTTCAAGCTTCGATTTTAAACTTTTTGAGGTTTAAGTTTTTTAAGTCTCAATTTTAAGATTGAGATCCTTTCAAGTATTACGTCCTTAAAGTTTAAGCCAAACCTAATGTTCTTTCAAGTTGTTTTAGTTTTAAGTTATTTAAGCTTCAAATGTTTCAAATCTAAACTTTGCAAATAAGGTTCTTCTAAATCTCAGCTTTAAGCCGCTTCAACTTGAAAGATTAGCAAG
>CCAG010017923.1:0-12391 GCA_001077435.1 Glossina morsitans morsitans | reverse complement strand
TGGATGCGATACAATGATTGAATATATATCTGTTTCAACTATTGTGTGTGTGTGTGTGTGTGTATGCTATTAAATACCAACTAAATAATTTACTTCATTATTAAATAATTCATACATATTTACATATGTGATCAACATAGAAAACTCAATGTACACTCGTGCACCTTAATACCGAAATGAATGGACATAAATGACTAGAAATCTTTTAATATTTATTTTCTTTCTTTTTAATAATCTTTTCTTTTCCTTTTAACTAAATATACATTAGCATTGATGTTGTTGTGAAACAACAATTAAGGGCTTATGTACATATGCATGCAACTGGCACTTGTTGTCAAGATAGGAAAACAAAAAACAGTCGGCGTTTTCTGGTATGGATGTCCTTTTCTCCTTTTCTCCTTTTTTTTTTTTTTTTTTTTTCTTTTTCTTAAGACACAAAAATACAACTTCCGTTAAAATAAACAAATGACCAAAAAACAAAACAAAAAGAAACAAAAAAAAAAAGCGGAAAGAAAAGACAAAAAGTTAAAATCCATGAAAATTGAGAAGAGATAAAATATGTAAATTATTTAAATTCAATTCAGTAATACATTAACAAGAGAAAGAGAATGAGGAGAAAGAGTGATACAATATGCGTTGATTATTGAGATTGAAAAAAAATGCTCCTGTGTTAACGGAAGTAACTAATGTAGTTTTTGCAAGGATTAAAATAACGCAGAAGAATGAAATGAAGCAAAACATAAATAAATAAAAAAAAAAAAGAAAAAAAATTATTTTATAAAGCAATCAAAATAACATCGACATGAATGTGATGATCAAAAAAAAAAAAAGATCGCTTGAATTAATTTCGATCAAATTCACTTATCATTTAATTACGTTTTCATATCATTTCCTTATTTTTATAAAGGCATTGATGGCATTTATAAGAAATTCAAAGGAAATGGCAAAAGCAAGTCTGCAAGTTTGCAATACAAGAGAACTTTAAACGATTTTGTGATCATCGATATATGTATATATAGATACTTTCGTGTTATTTATGCGCACACACGCATAAACACATATGCGAAAAGAACGCCCGCATTTTATAGGAGTTCGGACGTTGTTGTCCACAAAATATCTGCAAGATATGCAACACAACGGTGAAATTTCATTTCGAGTACAGTTCACCGATACTATTTTTCGGGAATCAAGGGCTATTCTAAAACACCTTGAAAGCTACAAAGTAGAAACATGTGCAATATTGCGCTATGCCAAAGTTTAACCCGCCTAAAGGACTGAGCTAAGCAGATTGCAATGGCTTTCGTGGTTTTGTTTTTTTTTGTTTTGTTTTCAATATGTCCAATCATTCTTGGGAAAAAGGGGGGAAAAGAGAAAAAAATACGGAGGGGAGAGACATGAATAGATTAGCAACGTCGGCTAATAGAAAAAATAAGTATAATAATAATAATACTTTGAACTAGCCGTTCTTCTTTGGATGCCCAATACCATACCGCATAGATGTTACACTATTACAAGCCGAAATCCTCACCATTTACGCCGTCTACATTCGATCAAAATTAGAATATGAATCGCATTTATGGGTGAACGTTTCCAAGTCCCTTTTTAAAAAAAAAGAGCTATCATCACTTTATGTAGTATCGTAGGCGTATCCGCCGACCGCTTTGACCCATTTTCAGTACCAATCTGCGTGCAAGTACTTCCAACGTCTCTGCCAAATTTGAAATCGATAGCGGCCAGGAGAATGTTTACAACAGACATTATACAGATGGACAGACGGACAGACGTCGATTAAGAATTTGATGCTAATCAAGAATATAGACATTTTGTGGGGTCCCTGATGTGTCCTTCTGGGCGTTGCAAACGTTTTCACAAAACGAATATGTCCCTCATCCTTCGGTAATGGGTATAATAAAGTAATTTCCCTGCAAGATAATGTTTGATCGCTCAAAACAAATGTTTCAAACGCTGCAACAGCACTCGTTGGGCTTTCTAGATATTACTTCTTGAGTTGCCATTAATTTGTTCGATAAGTTTCGTCTCCAATTTCCCCGAAAATCCCAAACAAAAGGTGACTCGATTTTTTCGTTTGCGCTCAGAAATTAACTTAAACACACATCCCGAGGAAAAAGAATAACCTATGGGTAACGTTTAACAATACGTTCGAATGTCGTGTATTTTGTTATCATTGTCATCTACTAAGCAATTTTTTCCCAAAAAAAAAAAAAAAGAGCAAAAAGGAAGATAAAACGATGGACATTAATTCAAGACCTTTATAGGCAAACATTACTCGCACTCTCTCTTTCTCTCTCTCTCTCTCTCTCTCTCTCTCTCTCTCTCTCTCTCTCTACGCATTTATAAAACATATTTCAGAAAAATTGTGCTAATATTTCGAAATCCTTTTGCTAATTGTTATCCTATCGATTGTTTTTGAAGTTATTTCCTGTGACTAGATACTTTTTTTCTCTTTCTTTTTTTTTTACTTTTTTTTTTCTTTTGCTTATTATCGGAAAAATTTCTTATTTTAAACCAATTTATTGAACCGCAAAGATGTTTAAATGAAGATTTGTCTCAATATTTGCAAACAATTATTCGTTGCTTTCGCTTTGCCTTCCGTTTGCCATATAATCGCTTTTCTACGGGGAAAACGAACCAATGTATTTCGTCTATTGTTCAATTTGATAATGCGGTTTTTCTTATGGAAAATAATTGAAGTGTTTCTTTTTTTTTTTTTTGCTCCTTTATTTTTTTTTTAAAGTTGTTTTTTTATAATTTTGATATGGAAAAGTTTTTTATGAGAAAATCAATCAAAACTGAACTTGTCACTAGAGTAGTTGTTTTCAAGCAAATAATTAACTAACCCGTTCGTTCATTCGCTTTAAGTCGAGTGTAGTCAATGCATCGACTATAGCAAGACAGCTGTCGATTGAAATCGGTCCAACAAAAACGATTCTGAATATATTAAGAAAGAAAAATCGATTATAATAAGGTAACCGTTGGCCATTCCTGACATTGATTCTTGACGCATTTTTAAAAATACTTCTTAAACCTTTATGATGAAGAGTTCGCCAAACGATCGTTACACTAGCTGCACATCCGAATTCCATTTTTTTGTTATTTGTTTCTTAGCGTCAAGGAAAAGCATTCATTCGTATCGAATGAAGAGTCTCATCGGACACGGACTCGGGTCTTGGTGCATTAATTAGAAGACTGCTTCCCCATAAAAAAAAATTATATTCAAACAAGAGAACTCGAAACTCCTTACTATCGAACATTTTCATCTACATCTTGCAAGTGTTAATTTGACACAACATGGAGATTATGTCCGATCTCGCCACAATGCCATGAAAATGATTAAAGCCGTGATTTGATTGACTGGCCAATCAGAATGAAAATATTGGCGAATCAGGTCACTCACGCATCTCCTTAACGTTGACGAAACGTTCTTATCTTTTCGGGAATAGAGACGTGAAATGCACATAAATGTAATTAAAATAAATTTTTGCTTTTATTTTTAAAATTTTCATGCTTTCCCTAAATGTCAGCGTAAACATTAATTTGCACTTGAAGACTTTCCGTTACTGAGAGAATTTCGCTATAAAGCTATGCACAGATTTATTATTGTTTCGTTTTTTTCTTCCCAATTTTAATGGACAGCCACCCAATGGTGATGACAGGTGTACCTACAAATAGATTTTTAATTACACAGGATTATTGATAGAGAAGGGAAAACTGTTTAATGTTATGTTAATCATAATGTTCTCTTAACTTTGAATGTACACAGAGAGAGACGCTTTTCAACCCATTTTCATGGAAATGACGCGCTATTAACGATTCAATTAAATTGAAGTTAAGCTAACTAAAATTGTAAAAGCTTTTGATATAAATAAAACTTCGAATCTGAATTTAAACTAAAAGCTTATGAAAAACTGTATCGTCCTTTCTGAATCCATTATATGTTTATTGACGAAATTACTTAATGGAGAATTGTGCATGAGTATCGAAACAAACATAGTTAAGTTACAAGCCGCATGGAATGCATTCTAACGCATTTCCGGTAAGAGAATCAGCCAAGATTCGAGAAAGATACGCGAGTAGGAAAGAGAAAAAAAACTTATCGAGTGCAGGTTCTGCAAATTAGCTCGCGTTACAGTTGCCAAGTTTGAAAACCAAGCGTAAAAAGACGTCTTAAAGTCAAGCCTTGTTGCCTTAAGCTTGTTAATGGCTTAACTAAGCAAATCGGAGCACTTTTTTTAAAAGAATTAAAAGAAAAGAAAAGCTTTAATGGATTTGTAAATATTGCATCTCCTCTTTGAAATCTTAACATAGACATGGGTTGCATGATAAAACCAAAGAAAAAAAAGTCTCCTAACATTTATTCATTATCCTTAGATCAAATACTCTTCGTGTTTACCACTTTCTCATGTGGGTTAAAAGCAAATTTTGTTTACTGCCTGTACCTATAAAGAAAATCAACTTCCGTTTAAACAACATTTTCGCTATGCTACTTGAAATGTTCCTTTTATCGTAAAAAGGGCCTACAAGTAAAAATAAATAAAAATAGAATGAATCGAAAGCGAGACAAAGGCTTAGGAAGAAGTACGAGTTTAAAAACTCTAAACCAAACCTAACCAAACAAAATAAATAATTGAAAAAAAAAAAAAATAAAATAAAATAAAATAAAAGAAAAACAACGGTAATGGTGACGCCTTATAACTAACGGTACTGAAAAGTCAATAACAGTGGGAAACGTCGAAGCGGAAAAAAATGGTGAGAAAAAAAAAAGTGAAAAACGTATAACTAAAAATTTATTTGCATAAAATCATTGTCATAGAAACACACATACATACAAACACAAACACACACACACATATATATATATATATATATGTATATATATACATATACATGTATATATATACATACATACAAAGAAGAATATGTAAAGAAAGAAAGCATATTACAAGGTTAGGTTTCAAAAGGAGAGAATTCTCGGCAAGCCTTTAACAAAATACATGCCTTAGAATCCGTTACTTAAGGTAATAATCTAAAGTTAAACAATAGCGCTTGGTTTGAAATGCAAAACTAAGTCAAACTAAGTCGCACTAATTTAAAGTTAATTCTACGAAGCAGTGCGTTATCTTGAAAGCACACAACAATAGAAAGACAAACAAAGGGATATATGTCAGCGTAAATTTTTTATTTTCCAATATATATATATATTCTCAACGCAATAAGCGTGTGTGAGTGTATGAATATCTCATTCCGCAACTGCGTATGCAGCTACAACTTTCGCCCATCTTGGAGGCAATTTACTGATTCCGTCTCTGGAGAAATCTTGGCCCTTTTAAGCGATTCAATTCAGCGTCGATGTTAATCGTCCACCGACCGGCTCACAGTGATGGATATAAAAGATTCGTTCACAACCGGATATAATTTTCTTACTTGGTTTTTTTTCATTACATTAAATACCTATTAAGAAGACACAGAGGACAGGAGTTCATACCTTCTAAGTGAGATAATTATTTGGTTCGCTTGCTTCTTATTGCTTGCAAAATTGCTTTTTTATTTTTTGGAAAATATGAAGTTTAGCTAATATTTGGCAACTTGTCCATTCCCATCTCTTAGAACAAATCGAGAAATTTTTTATTACTACATCTGAGACATGGAGACAAAGTGCGAATGGGCCTTATGATGCCTTCTAATCTAACATTTCTAATGCTCTAACGCTCTTCTTACATCTTCTATGTAATATTGTTTTATTTTTAATAATCGGTCAACTACTATGTCCTCCATAAAATGAAAGCATATGTATTTTTTTCATATGTCTTCAAGAACTGGCGTTGCATCGCAAACCATTACTTTTATTATCTTTTACTTATTTCATGATTTATTTTCACATAAACTATTAGCTATTGTTCGGAAAATCATTTCGGTTACACTATACACTATACTTATATACTGTAAACAAATCGACTTTTCTTTTTGCCAAAGCAGAAGAACATCTCTTTCCAAATCATCGAATACTTAATTCCCAAAAAAGTGTAGAAAAAGGTCTAAGTAAATCCTAAAAATGAATTACGATCATTTTTAACTCTTTCCTTAACTCGTTAAACGAGACAACAGCAAGGAAGATTTCCCGAAAAAAAAATCTTTTCTTAAAATAGATTTCTCAGAAATCGAATAAAAAAAAATAGATTTCGCGAACCGAATAATTTTTTTTTTTATTTTTCCTCGAATAGTAATAAAATCATAAAAAAATGACGAAAGTGAAAGTAAAATATTATGAATTATTAGAAGTAAAGGAGTAAAGGACAGAATACATAGGCAATCATATGGGCAAAATTGAACAATAAATATTGACAATAAAAAGGGGTGTAACTCGAACTTTCTCAATCCTCTCAAGTAAGCATGCAACTTAATAGAGTAAAAGGTCATATAATGAGAGCTAATGTTAACCCTCTCTGCAGTTGAGTTAATAAAGCGGAACAGTACAATATCAGTGAAACACCCTTATGTGTCCATTATATTGCTTACGCCGGTATGTCAATCTCTCAACACTTGCGACATAATTATCCTTTAGGCTCAATATTGTTTCAATGTTATGAAGCCAGCAGCGTCTAACTATCATCTACCTGTGTCTCTCCGTTGCTCTGCCTATCAAAAAAAACAAATGTTAACATTTATTTTTACATGAAGGACAAAAAGCGAAAGAGAAAGTAATAAGACATCTTAATGATAGAGTAGCTAAGCAATAGAAAAAAAGAGTAAAAGAAAAAGAGAATAAAAATAGTTTATGCAAATTCTCTTACAAGGGGATGAATTCATTGAGTTTCAATGTGCTGTTGTATGAGTGCAACAAGTTATTGTATATAAAGGGCTAATCATACCACTTCGACTTCAGTACAGATTGAACATTCCTTCCGCTAGCACTTACGATAACTGCCCAGTGTTGAAAATTGTGAGAGATTTATCCAAAAACTATGATGTTACAAGATAAGCTAATATCCGGTCAATTCTTACTGGATTTTAGAAATGGTTAGTTGAAAGTCTAAAGAAAAGAGAAAATATCAACATTTTCACCAACTTATAGGATATAAATTAATTTACTCGCTTTTCTTTTTTGTTTTTTTACGGTGTAGAACACTCCGGTCTATTGCAAACGTCTACCAATGTACATCAGCAACCACCGAATGGTTTGCATTTACATCAGAATTTATCACAATCACCCTCATCGCCATTCGCTGCTTTAGACATATACTCGGCTTATGCCTATCAGCAGCAAATACATCAAAAATTATTAAATACCACCGCAGCGACGAATCTATTGCACCAATCAACAATCTCTTCAAGTAATGCCGGCGAAGTATTAGACCTTTCACGACGTTGTGACTTGACGGTAGAAACGACACCACCAACAACAACAACAACAACAGCGACAACAACACCACGTAAAACTCCTTCGCCTTATCAAAACAGTTCACATCCAACATCGAGAATGGATACACCACCAAGCGATTCGCCTAATGCTGCACAGAAACTTTTATACAAACCAGTAACACCAGTAAGTCACACGTGTGTGCCGAATGACGGTGCAATTTCAATGTATCCAAAATTGAGTTATGGAGGCTCTATTAAATCAGAATCCGTAGCGCTTACACCTCCTCCCGTTTTAGCGACAACAACCGTTGCCACTGCTCCGAAATTCGCTGTTAATACCGGTTTATTGCAGACATTTGCTACGGCTACCGTAGCAACTGATAGTTTAAAGGGGGAAGAGTCAACAATTCAGCAAAACCATTCATCTTCTAGCCCCTATAACAACGGTAGCTATGCCGGATCTCTAACAACTCTGGATAATAATAAAAATACTCGACCTTTTAAAGCTTATCCACGCGATCCCTTAGTTGTGGCTGCGAATTTCGCCGCTACTGATGTTTTATTAGATAATCCACGTGTTGAATCTTATACCGAATATCGTAAGCGGGTCTTAGAACACATACGACGTAGTAACGGTGGTAGCGATACAATAAGTAATCCAAAAATGCGTCGAACAAATTCTCGTAGCTTTAGCTTGACTGAGGACACGTTCAGTAATGCGAGCGAAAATGAAGAGCGCTCAATTAATATGGAAGACATGAGTGATTCCGACTCGAATTCTGGCAGAACGAAAACTACTGATACCACCACTAATGCCGATATCTCATCCTCAAAAAATCCCAATCTCGTTAATTCCACAACACAAGTGAAAGATGCCGCTTACTATGAGCGACGTCGCAAGAACAATGCTGCCGCAAAAAAGTCCCGCGATCGTCGTCGCAGAAAAGAAGATGAAATCGCCATATTTGCTAATTATTTGGAACGTGAAAATATACAATTAAGGGCTCAGATCCAGGCGTTGAAAGCACAATTAGCCCTATTACCGCAAAACATGCCCCTTGATGTTTAAAATAAAATTTATTAAGTAACTTATCTGCTTTTTTAGCGTTGAACGCTTATATTTTCTTGCTCAACATATCCGTAACATAATCG
The DNA here is from genome assembly GCA_001077435.1 of Glossina morsitans morsitans. NCBI lineage: Eukaryota > Metazoa > Arthropoda > Insecta > Diptera > Glossinidae > Glossina > Glossina morsitans. The sequence goes on along the minus strand of CCAG010017923.1, from coordinate 3,862 downwards.
CTCGTATACATTATATACAAAAATTTTAATTCATAATTTTATATATTTAAAATCAATTAATATAATAAATATTCAATACGATTATTAATAAAAAAAATATATATATATATTTTTTATTAGAATATCAAAGAAATTAATTACGCATATTCTTTGCAAGTTATTCAAAGCAAGCCCTTACAGAATAGGTAATGGCTTTGTTTCTACATCATACCTGATATATGTCTTGTCGTTGCAGACTTTGATTTAATTAGCAATTTCGAAGGCAAAGTTGCAAGTTTGACATATTTTGCAAAATTGAATTAAACAAATAAGGAAATTATATTCGGCCGCAACCGAATCTTTTATACCCGTCATCGTTATCATAAAAAGACAAAAAAACTAAATTTTCATGATCTATAATATGGAGTGAGAAAGCGCCTGATTTTTCCTATTTTCAATGTAAAACATTTTTATCTTAATGGCATGTGGATGTTGTAGGCGTGTCCTTGGAAAAGTTTAAGTCAATTTTAAATTCTTTTGCAAATTCGTATGCGATCTAGCCATTTTCGCTAACGCGAGAATGTTTACCGCAAATACTGCACAGCTGCACAGATAGACAAATGGACAGACGAACATGTTTAGCTGCATTCCATATTTGATACTGATCATACTTTATAATTTATGGGCTGTTTGAAGCTTGTTCTTGCACATTACAAAGGTAGTGAAAAAAGAATTAAATTTTGATACACTATAATATTGAGTAGGCGTGGTCAATTGTTTCCATTTCCATTTCTATAAAGGTGCTGCAGCATCGCCCATAGAACGTGCGTTTAAATTTTCGTACATTTATCAGCTATAATTTATGAGTAATAATCAAAAGCACATTGTTGGGGCGTGGGGCGTGTCCTTCCATCGATTTGATCCACTTTTAATACCAACCAGTGAGCAAGAACTTCCAATCTTTCTGCCAAATTTGAAGTCAGGCGTATGTTTACAACAGACATTACATAGATGGACAGACGGACAAACTGCCAGATAGATAGACCGAGATGCTTGAATCCATTCAGAATTTAATGCTAAACAAGAATATATATAAATTGTGATACCTCTAAAGTTTCCTTCCGGGTGCAAACGTTTTGACAAATTGAATATACCGTTCATTCTTTGTGGAAGTGTCTTTTAATCAATTCGGCCCTTTGTCAATGCCAACCTGCGTGCAAACACTTTCAATGCTTTCGCCAAATTTGAACCAATATCCTCATTTTTGCGACCAGAATAATGCTTATCACAAATTTTATATAGACAGACATAGGTCAGATAGACGGACATGCTTAAATTAATTCAGAATTTAATACTAATCCACAATATATATTCTACATAGTGTCTGAAGCTTCCTTATCAGAGGATTTCTTTTCCTCAATTTAATTTTTATACCTTACATCACTTGTGCTACAAGCATACATTAAGTTTGTGAGAATTTATACCACACTCAGAAGGACCTGAGATAGGCGCAGCTTTTATTTTACTAATCGATCGAGAATCACTTCTTGCATCGATCTAAGCTTGTGTGTCTGTCTGTCTTGTGTTCAACTTACAGGACATACTTTTTGAGATAGATTGAAGAAATTCGGTTTTAGTCCAACGACGATCGCTATTGAAAATGATTCGGATCTGTCAACTTTTTTGACCACTTCCTGAACAATTGTAAAAAACGAAGTGTTGTGAGGCTATTTAATGGTGAGCCTATAATGCTATACTTATCTTTTTTATAAAATTATTTTATATGAGAACGGGTTTCCCGTTCTGATTAGACTTCTTGTAGCTAATTAGATTGACATATGCGTTATTGTGACATTTTCAATAAACTTAGTTTTCGCTCATACTACGGCGATAAAGTAAATTTTCAATAATATTGGATGAAGGTTTTTTTTTTTTGTTTAGTATGGTGCACGATGGTGGTCTGAAAGAAATGGGAATTATGACCCGTATTCGAATATTCGTTTATCCGCTATCGGAGATATGATATGTATTAGGTGATTGCATGTATTTTGAGCAGCGACATCTATTGATGGAAATGATAAAATAATGCGAAGTATTAATGCACACAACACAAATGATAACAAAGTTTTCAACAACATTGTATATGTAAGAGAAGACAGTTCGCTAGCAACATTTGCGCATCAAAATTATTATGCTCTAGATAAAGACATGCAATATAAGCAAACGCTATGAAAGGGAATAAGAGAGAGAGAGAGAGAGAGTGCAAGAACTAAAACGAACACATCTCCTGAAGTTTATGCACTATGTATATATGTAAGACTACGCACCTATGCACAGCCGTACGCAAAAACGAAATGTATTGAATAAACTTGTGCGTAGATGTTTAACACTATAGAAGAAATATTTGTGTACGGCTGGATGTGCGTTTACTTAAGCACCTTGATTTTGATGTGTGAACATGATATGTTCCCCTTTAAACAAATTTGCCTATATATGCTTTCGAACAATGTCTGCAGCAAGCTATCAACATTATATAGGATTTGCTTACATTTTTACGATGACCATCAGGCCGTTATCGACCTGATTGAATTATATTTACATCTATATTGGAAAGGTAAAGAGGGCGTAATTTGGATAATATGTCTATACATATGTATCAGTTTACACTAATACAGCTTTATTTCAATTTTACTTTTCACAAAGCTTAGCAATCGAAATATTCCCGATCACTTTCTATTATCTTTTGCTACTTATCGGGGAACTTGCGTATGCCCTCACGATAGGAACTCGATGATTTCGTGGCAAAGTAGTCATCGAGTAGTCAGAATCGCTAACCGATTAAATACAATTACCTTGACCTGAATTCATACTAACGAGAAGGGGACAGTTGCCCAAGTTCGAAATTACTTTCTGTGCTAGAAAGAATTTCGAATATGAAAAAATGTATTTATATATGAAAAGGATTTTCGTGTTTTTGATCACTAGGCGCACTTTTTATTCTTTCACCGAAAGAAACCGAAATTAACATGTACAAGCTTCTCGTAATATTCATAACTGGCAGGAGAGTTTACGAAAAAAAAAAATTCAAAATTATTACCAGGAAAGCAACAAGAGCAACATGAGTTAGTGGGCAGCTGCCATACTTGATAACTAGAAAGTATTTACGTGCATTATATGATTTGCATGCGCCGAGCTTTGGTTAACTCGTTTCAATGACCGCTGCCTTCCTACACTCCTGCTAATCTGTAATAGTATTTTCAAAGGGTACAGCCAACGGCCAAGCAAGTTTATTTACTGTCGAATTGTTTGTTGCATATTTTGCATGTTCTTTTGGGTATGGGTAGCAACGATTCTTCAAAAATCCAAAGCGAATTCAATTTTTAACTTAAACTTCTCATGGTCCAGTGTTCCGTTCCTAATATCGTATTTTCCAAAACAATGAAAACAGTAAAAATTTTCAATTTTTTTTTTTTTTTTTTTAATTTATTTCACATTTCTTTCATTTTTTTGGATTTTTCTAATTTTTTTTATAGTTTTTTTTGTTTTTTCTTTTTTTTTATTTTTTTTTTTTTTTATTTTACTGATTTTACGAAGTATTGGTTGTTGTCTAATATTTTTTGTTTTTTTTTTTTTTTTTAAGTTACGGATTTATTGGTGTTTTCTTTTGGATTTATTGGTTTTTTTTTTTGTTGTGTTTTTATATATATTATCAATAATATAATAATTATCAAATAAAATAAAATAATAATAATAAAACATGAAAAACATTACACTACTAATTAGAAAAATGTTTCTTTTTTGTTTATTTGCTTTTCCTGCAAAACAAAAAAGGATTTTTTTTATTTTTAAATAATTTCACAAAATGGTGAAAAGTTTAATAAAG